>JAIXHY010000037.1:581600-652035 GCA_020449905.1 Globodera pallida | reverse complement strand
AATAATAAAATTGTTACGTTTAATATAAAAAAAATTGGTTCTTATTAAAAATTTCCTAAACATTATTTTGTAATAAATTGCAAAACAACAAGATTTTTAATTATCATTAATAACTAATAAGTAGATCGAAGTCCAAAATTTTATTTCTATGATACTGATCCAATGATCACGACGCGTCTTTGAAACATTCGAAGTAATCGGATAAATTCAAAGGTTAATAAAAGTTTGTTAAGAGCCGAAAATTAAATATTAACGAAAAAAGTTTTTATGAATAAAAATTTAAAGATTTAGTAATAAAGCAATAAAATAATATCATAAACATTTAAAAATCATCTTCCCAAAAAATCAAACATTGCTAGATTGTTAAAAAATAAATAAACTATCAAAATTTAAATTTAAAATAGGGTTTGAGAGTCATAAATAATAAAATAAATTAGCTATGTTTTAATGTTAATATTAAATAAATAATCACACAAAGTCAAAATCCAAATTGTAATTTATATAAATAATCGTTAAAAAAATGGTAATTCTGAAAAAATCAATTGAATAAAGATTTTACAATGAAATTTCAAGCAATCTACCTTCATATAAAATCCATATAGGCAAGTAAAATAAAGAGTTGTACAACAAAAATCATTTGAGAAGATTTACCTGCATAAATTAATAAATATTTCATGTAAACATATTTCATTTATGGGTAGATATTATTACACCGGAAAATAAAGCAACTTATAGAGATCCAACAACTGGCATTTTAAAAGCGATACTGTAAAAGTTTATTATATTTTAAAATCTTTTATATAATTGTAAAAAAAAATAATTTAATCTAAAAAACGGTTTCAATTACAATCATTAAACAAAAAAAAGATTGAAAAATAATTAAATGTATGCCAAGCTAAATTTAATGAGAAAACAGCAAATCTATCGATTAACAAACAAATAAAATTTAAAAAAATTCCAAAATTGTCAATAGTTAGTATTGTTAAAATTAAAAAATAAAATAGCACGTTTAGCTGTTTAAGATTTTTTTATAAAAAAGAAATAAATAATTTTTTTGAAAAAGCAACCTAAATTACGTTTGACAAAAATAAACCATTACGATTTAAGGGGACGGCATCAAATTGATCAAATGTTTCATTCTGGCGTGCGGACATAGAAGACTGTGGGCAGTTACAGATTCTTGAGCGGAAACTGCGAAGGTTTCTTTAATAAGCTTTGGAGGACCATGAATGAAACTGAAAATAGCAAAACTTCCGCAAGATTTGGTGAGTTTTAATCATAAAGTACTGCTCTTTACAACATTAATTAAATAAATGTAATGTATTTTTGCAGCTCAATAATATTATTTAATAAAATTCAGCTTCAAATTCCATTATTCAGCATTTAATCATCATAAATAACAAGAAATTTCGAATTGCGCGTGTATTATAACCTAATTTAAAAAATTCAAATAATCCATTATTGAAGAAAAATCATATTACCATAAATATTTAATGGGCAAAATCAACAAAACAGCACCAAAGTTTACAACAGCAAACGTTTATAATTCCAAATACAATTGTTTTAAAACCCCCCCCCCCCTCCAAGAGAAACCCCCCCCCCCTCCAAGAGAAACCCCCCCCCCCCCTCCCCCCCCCCCTCCCCCCCCCCCCTCCAAGAGAAACCCCCCCCCCTCCAAGAGAAACCCCCCCCCCCCCCCTCCAAGAGAAACCCCCCCCCCCCCCTCCAAGAGAACCCCCCCCCCCCCCTCCAAGAGAAACCCCCCCCCCCCCCTCCAAGAGAAACCCCCCCCCCCTCCAAGAGAAACCCCCCCCCCCCCTCCAAGAGAAACCCCCCCCCCCCTCCAAGAGAAACCCCCCCCCCTCCAAGAGAAACCCCCCCCCCCCCCTCCAAGAGAAACCCCCCCCCCCCCCTCCAAGAGAAACCCCCCCCCCCCTCCAAGAGAAACCCCCCCCCCCCCTCCAAGAGAAACCCCCCCCCCCCCCCCTCCCCCCCCCCCCCCTCCCCCCCCCCTCCAAGAGAAACCCCCCCCCCCCCCCCTCCAAAAGAAAGCCCCCCCCCCCCTCCAAAAAAAGCCCCCCCCCTCCAAGAGAAAGCCCCCACCCCCTCAACCGCCAGTAAAACCAAAACCACGTTAGGCTTAAGATTATTAAAAAATTGTAAAATAAAAAACAAATCCTAAAAAATATCAAAAAATAACAGAAAAAAAAAAATTCCAAAAATTAGCCATTTCGTCTTAACCAAAAGTTTAATCTAAATAATATTGAAAACAACATGTTAAATGTTTTTAAAGGGTTAGATCTTACAAACCCTTTGATAACACGGTTATTGACCAGTTCAAAAAATTGATGGACGACCATTCTATTTCGACGAGAGCTGCAATGCGCGGCTTTGGGGATCGCCATGTAAATTTGAATGGGGCTTGTCGCTACAGTATCCTCTTAACGTACAATATCGGGCTCGTTGGGTGAAATATTAGTCACTTCGTTTGGCGAACTAGAATTTAATTACATTTTATTTTTAATTTAAACAAAGTGTACTCCCGCCATTTTATATTATAAACCATTAATTATTTAAAAGCCTTTTTATGTTTCCTATTTGTTTAATAACAGTTTGATGAAAAATTAAGCAGAAGTACATCATGCCTTTGCCCTTTTCTTCCATTCAGGTTGGTCCGCGATGTGGCCAAGAGAAAAGCCAAAAAACTGCTCCTCAGCGGCCTTTCCGCCCAGCTTTACGGCTATCTTGGCTTATAAGCTTGTATTATTTGTGGATGCTTTAGTTATTGCACTTAAAATTAAGAATTAATATATGAATTTTTGTAAACTTTTTGTTATGACCATAAATTATTTATTTAGGAACATTATAATAATTTGCTATTATTTGCAGACAATAAATTAAAAAAGTTGTTTAAAAATCATTTTTGTTTTATAATATTTTAAATATTTTTATACGATAGTATGTTTTTTATTTTAAAATTTTAATTTATTGATTTTTTTGGCTAAGCGGTTACAGGTTTTTAATTTAATTAATATGTATTTTTGAAAGTTTGAGTGATAAGTCTGAAAAAGATTGAGACAATTTATATAATAATGACTCCCCCTTTTTTTTCTTCGGATAATACAATTTATTAAATTTTATATATTTCATATTTTTTTTATTTAGTTTACTTTTCACTCCAAATTAAAGTCTTATTATTAATTTCAAATTATTTTATAATTGAACAATTTAGAATTGTCAATTGGTTTAACGAATTCTTTTTCCACAAAGTCGAGTTTGCATTTTATGTTTTTGGCTATATAAATAGTATCAATTTTGATAAAATAATAATTTTAATCAATTATTTCCGTTAAATTTATTTGAGCAATTTCTTGTGTTTCATTGTATTTTTTAAGAGGAATGGTTTTAAAGGCAAATGTGACTGAGTCTTTGAGAAATATTCTTGCATAACCATTTATGTACAATTTTAATTAAGCCTGGTTTAAATCAAGATAAAGCAAGCATTAAGCGAAGCGCAGATGTTCCGCTATTTTGTTTGCACCATTTTCAGCTGTGATTTTAAAGATTTAGCACTAATTAAATATTTACTGAAGTGATGTGCTGTGTTGTGCTATGATGCCCCAAGCAGCTTCACATCGATTATGTTTAGCTATAATAAAGTTTGTAGAGAATTTTTTGAATCTGCTTATTAGCTCTTTCGTTTTCATGTTTGTATTATTTTAAATAAATATAAATAATTACAGTTATTATTGTTGAAGTTACTAAAAGGATTATGAAATAACTATTTAGTTTTAATTATGTTAATATTTGATCCATAATTTTTTAATTTTACACATAATTGTTATTAATCAGTTTTGGAATAATTTTTGCTATAATAGCACGTCTCATTACACAGTTTAGCTTAATAAATGTTTTAAAATACCCAAACTTAGCGACAACCTTTTTAATTGATAATCAACAAGTAAAAATTTTAGTTGATTTCATTGTTATTATCAGGCGTGTGCACGGACATCCGGATATCCGGATATCCGCGGATATATCCGGATACGGACGGATAACGGATATGGTTTTTCGGATCGTCACGGATACGGACGGATAACGGATATGACCTTAATATCCGCGGATATCCGTCGCATCCTTTGGGTTTGACTGCTTAAAGAAAATTTATTGAAACGATGTTCTTAAATTGGTTTTCAAGCCATTGCAAAAGGGAATATGGCCGAGTTGTTAAACCTTAGCTTGATGCAACTTTGGGTCTAAAGTTCTATCCCTTCTCGCGATATCATTTTGTTTTTGTTTTTATACTTTAACTCTTCCTTTTTAGTATTCTTAGAACTTTTTGAAAAAAAAATCAGACATAGAAAATAAAATTAAGTATTTAAATAAATAATTAGTTTATTTTAGAACCCAATTACTTAAAAACTGGACGATTTTCTTAGCATAAGTCTTTAAAAATATTCAATTTTTCTCTCTCGGCGGCGCCTATCGGCACCGCCGACCTCCCCCTCGCCCACAGCAGTAAGGCAGAATTTTCAAAAAAATTTTTGAAATTTAAAAAAAATACCGAAAATCTTTTTGGGAAATTTGCTTAATAAACAATCAATAGTTCAATCTTTTTCTTAAAAATTTTCTTGTTAAGATCAATTCATATCAATTTCGATTTTATTTTAATCAGACATAACGCGATCGGAAAAAATTCGCATTGGAAATAATTTTTTCGAACTTTGGAGAAAATTCTAGTGATTTTTAAATAATGCGGATATCCGCGGATATCCGCGGACGGATATCCGGATATGGGATTTTGGAAGGTCATGGATACGGACGGATAACGGATATGAGATTTTGAGGGCGGACGGATACGGATACGAAAATTCGTATCCGTGCACACCCCTGGTTATAATAACTGGTTTAATAATTAAACAGACAATTTATCAGATATTTGAGTTTTTGCATTCCGTATTCGTTTTGAGCATATAAATATATTATTTTTACGTTCAGACGGTTTTAATTTTTTAACTTATTTATATAATTTATTCAAAAATCATTGTATTATTATTGCATCAAATTTTAACCATGTTTTGAGTATTTCATTTTTTAAATAAACTAAATTTATTTGAAGTTTTAATTTGCAAATTGGCCTTTTTTGGATAAATTAAAATAACTAAGCCAGAATTTGAAGCCTTTGATCTTTGCGTTACAGCATCTGCACTTAGTTAGAATGTTTTGTTTATAAAATATATGTTAATCAATTTATTTTTATGTATCTTAAAGTGGTATTATTTAATGCGCATAATTCGCCGTTTTGAATTTTTTGTCTTTTTTTTTTATTTAAAGGGGGCTCGAAGTACTTATAAATGGTTTTAAAATTTTTTCTTAAAATTTCCCCGAAATATTTGCTAATCTGTACTTGTGCTCATTTCTGTTTTACTGATAAATTTACTGTTATTTATTTAGTGAATTGTCATTTAAATATAATTTTATTAGACTTTTGCTAATTAAGATCATTATTTCCATTTCATTACAGTTAAGTAGATCACTTATTATATTTCTTGTTAAATATATTTTTTATCTTGTACGCATTTTTTGAAATTTGTTTCCCTTTCAAAATTTTAACACAACATTTGGAAGTGTTGATTTTTGGCTACGGTCATCGTCATTGATGCTTGAATTTAACGCTGCTAGCACAAAATTGTTTAAATAAATTTTGCAAAATATAAATATAAAATGTACAATTTTTTTAAATCTATTTTATTGTAAAAAATGATAAAATTCTTATGCAAAATAACCAAAATGGGCTGAAACCCACTTGTTATCGATTTATATTATTAAAGGTGATATCCTCGGTTCACAATGTTTCGTTTGGCGATGCCCCATTTTACTTTATTGATATCCAGTCCAACATGAGGTGTTTGTTTCGGTTCATTTATTGTTTTTAATAAGTGAATTTTATTTTGAGTTCTATTAGTTTTATTTTTAATTTAATCTTTGTAACTAGCAAATTTAAAATTAATAATCGTTATTAATTAATTTTTTTATCCAGTTTATTTTGTTCACCAGTCAATGGAGTTGCTGCCACTTAAGCGCCGTAAAACTGACCGATTGACCCACATTCTGGTAGCCAAGGTAAAGTCGAAAATATACAAAGTGCAGGAAAGTTTTAAAGACCAAATAATTAGTGAGACGGTGAGAGCATAATAATATTTTCATATTTATTGAACATCATCTTTTTTATGTTTAAGCATAGTTATTCAATTTAATCAAAATTAATATTCGATAGGCTGAACCTATTGGGTATTAAAGTATTTTATGAAGCAAATTAGTTTTAATGTTTGATATTACAATTACATTTAGATATGCTTTAGGCTTATTTGGATGAAATTAATAATAAAATTTTTTGGAGTTTATTTAAAATAACTTATGACTTTAAAAGGCTGCAAACTCGATATTTTACTAAAAATAAATTTAGTTATCTAGCTAAGCTAAATGTTTATCTTTATGCACTTAAGTTGTAAACTTTTACAATTTTGTTTGTTTATTTATATTTGCAATCAATATTATTCCACATAGTTTTAATAGAAACCAGTAATCGATACTTTAGTTTCTTTTATTTGGAGACAAAGCCTATTTTTGGTCGAAGCGGTAGTCATTTAAGGAAATTATATGTATTTATTTTAATTTTATGGATCTACTAATTAATGTTTAAAATTGGTTGAAATTCTAGTTTTTTTAATTTTCTTTCTAATTTTGGCTGTTGGCTCTCGCTGATTTCCAATTTTTTTAAAGTTTATAGTTTTTTGCAATGTTAAATTTATAAATGATTATTACAGTAATAAATATTATAACCAATTATTTTTAATTTATTATGCGTGTCTGGCTTTTTAATATGGTTCCATAAAGTATTACGATTATTGTTTTTTATAAAATTTTTTGGAAAATGCTTAATAATCATTTTATTTTTTATAAAATTGACACTCACTGGAGCGCGCATATAATAATTAAGTCAAAAAAGTTATTATCTCGTTAAGATGAGCAAACTGCGCATTAAATAAAATTAAAACAGCCAGCATAAATGTATGAATTTTTTCAAATTATACTAAAATTGAGACTTACAATAAAAGAAATTTAAAATGATTTTTAACAAAAATTCATTAAAATCATTGACTTCTGTTTTGAAAATTTTAATTTAAAGCTATTGTTATTTATGATTTTATATTTAATACATTGTGTAAGTGAAATAATCACGAATTAGACACCCAATCTAGCAGCCAATTCTTTATTTTTTGTTTAGCATTAATTTTGTTTTATTGTCGAGTTTAATTTTAGATTAATTAATTTATATATTTCAATGTTTGCCTTATGATTACGCAATTTAAACAATACGCGGGCCTCATCGCCTCCGATGATGTATTGTATTGTTCCACGTCGGCGAGTTGCACCTGTTCGGGCCAGTGGCTGAATAAGCGTTTTATTTATCTCTAATAAAAGATATAAATTCAATTTTGTAGTTAGTTATTTAACAATTAAAAAAGGAATAGAAAAAACAACTCTTAGCTGGATTTTATGTAATAAGTTTATTTATTAAATTACTAAAAATATAAAACAATGTGGGTTCACCACCAATTATTTTCTTAGCTTAATCATAAATTATAACAAATAGAATTATAATTACCAAAGATTATGTGAAAAAATATTTAATATAAACCAAAAGCCTTTTCATTTTCAATACAAATAAACCTAAAAAAAGAATCAATAAAAAAATGATAATAATTAAGCTTCTAATTAAATAAAACTCAATAAGAGTGAAAAGCTAATAGTGATTACAACCAATTCAAAATTTTTAAAATAAAATTTAAGCAATCATTTATTTTTAAATACTTTAGTAATTACATAAAAAAATTTAAAAAAAGGTAAATAAATTTTTAATATGCACATAAATATATAATACGTGCAGCTCGTGTGCAGAAGTTTGCCAAAAAACCAAGTCGCCGCACAGAAATCCATGATGGAACAAATCTAACTTTAAATATTTGGTAACAAAAATAAATCTAAAAACTATTTAGACAAATTACATTTAAAAGTGTTTTTTGTTTTGTTTTTAATTATAACCAATTTATAAAACTGGCAACAAATAATTGATCCAATCAAAAAAATAAATTTCATAAAAAATACTAAATTGAACACTGTTAACAACTTTAACTAAAATTATTAAAACTTTTTCAACAACAAAATTTAAGAATAATTGGAAACTTCAAAAAGTTGACATTGTAAATTGCAAAATAACTATATTTTAATTAATTTAAAAGCGATAAAAAAATTCAGAAATTTAGTGCATTTTCATTTAAGTGGAAGAATTTGGACGCCCGAGAAGAAATGGCAGAATACGATGCTGCACTTATGCTTCGCTCAGAAGGTATTGCAATAGCTAGCATTTGTTTATGCGTAATTATGTGATTATTTGGAAATTATTAAGGAGTTAAGTTTTATTAAAAGCAAAACTTAAATTAAAAGTTATAATTAAACTCAATTAAAATAAAAAAGTTTCAGCAGGTATCTTTCAACATGAAATATCAAATTATGGCGTACTTAAATGAAAACAGTATAAGTCCAACCTAATTTCAGTCGTACAAAAAACAATAAAAACGTATGTGTTAACAAATATCACATAATTTCTCACCAATTTAAAAATGTTCTGTTCTAATTAGAAAGAAAACATGAATTTAAATTAATAAATTTCTGTCTTTTTTTAAAAGAGTAAATATAATTTATTCAACGCCAATTATGACGTGGAAGCAAAAGCTTTTTCAGCAGGTTTGGATTTACTGCTTCTGAACATTATTTTGTAAAACTTATTGTTTTGTCTCCACGAGGGGACTCGATTGATATATAATATTAAGAAAAACAAAAAGTTATTGATATTAAATTTTACCAAAAAAATATTGTTTTTCTTTGCCATGAAGTTAATTGAAATAGGTACACAAAAAACTATTTATACAGTCGGGGTTTGAACCCCAGGCACCCACATCCCTCACCAGGGCATTCAATTAAAAGAAACAAAAAGAAATTTCACTCGAGAAATCGAATTTGAGACTAAATAGACGTTTGACACGCAGTTTAACAACTGCGCCACGTGGGTTTATGAGATGCAAGTGAAAAAATTCAAATATATTACCACATTTTTCCGTTCGGTACTTTTTTCGGCACTCAGATTTTGTTCGGTCGGTACCTTCGGTTCTCAAATTTTTCCGGTCGGTTCTTTTCGGTAAAATACCGAACAAAAAGTACCGAAAATCCCGAAAAAGCGTCGGTACTTTCCCGTACCGACCGAACACTATTAAGAATACCACTAAAATAAACTAAATTAAATGAAAGATACTAAATAATAGAAATTTACTAATCGTGTGCGTTAAGTTTTCAAAAATCTTTTGTAAAATCAAATGTAAAAGTCATCCGTTTTGTTGCTTAATAAATCTTAGTATTATCGATTTGATCAATTAAGGAGAACGCCTCTTGCTTTCACTATACATTTAACAATATTATTTCGAATTAATTTAAAATTATTGCCGTTGCTTTCTAGCTTTAGACTAAATTTATATTAAAATAAATATTTTTTAACAGCTTACTTTTGCCTAACCTTTTTTATTTCTTAATTAGAAATTATATGTATCTAAATTTTTAACATTTTATGAAAAAATTAATGATTATTGCAAACCTTAAATTTATTTGTTTTTGTATTTGTTTATTATATATTTACAAATTCGCGGAAGATAACTTAAAAAAAAGTTTTTTTTTGAAAAAGTATTAAATTGCACAGCTCAAACGGAATTGTCCCATCGCTTAATAAGTATTAATTAAATAACCATTTAAATTTGATTTGAACATGCTAAATAATTTTTTTTTTCCCTCCTGAGATAAAAATTGTGGGTTTTATCGAAGGTAATTATGTCAAATAACAATGTTTTTCCAACATTTTTTAAAATTATAATTTAGTATGTTTAGATATATCATTAATAAAATAATTTTTTTATTGCTTTTTAAATCCTGTGCTAAAAACTTTGGCTTCTATAAGTGATGTGATTGTTTGCCATTTATTAACATTTAATTTTCTCTTCCAACTATTTCATCTCTTGTCGTTCATGCGACGTACTCGCACGGTCTTTCCGGCGTTAATCCATTCGTTGTTTAAATCTTGAATTTTAATTGCCAAATATTAAACTTTTCATTATCTTTTACTTGCTTAATTTAAAAGTTTTAGTCATTATGTTCATTTGATGTATCATGATTATAAAGCGATCTATCTGGATATATTTTATTAATTAATTTTTGCGTTCTGAGAAAATGCATATTTTGGCATCGTTTTACAAAAAAACGTTAGGTTTCGTTGCCTTCAAATTCGCTTTTAGATTTATCCTAGATTACATTATATGATATTTAAATATTAATAAATTTTCAAATCCTCAGATTATTTTAGTTGATTTTGTCTCAGTTGCAATAAACATAATTATTTTAAATCGTTCTGGCTTTGCATGATATGCACATTTTTTATAAACCTTCAAGAAAGGTTGCCTTTAAATATTATTTGTTAATAAATATAATTTCTATAGGAATCATTCCTTTTGAATTATTTAAATAGGTTAAAGTATTTCGGAGTGGCTGACTCACTGTAAAGTAAAAATTATACGACTGTTAACAATTTTTTATGCAATTTGTACCTGGTTGTTTTACCAATGTTTTGCAATTAATATTTTTGAAAATATTTATTGTTTAATTTTTGTTTGAACGGCCACCCAAATATTTATAAATAATTTAAATACAGTTTAAATTAAATTATGTTTTTTTTGTATGTTGAATATCAAACGATTAATATTTATAAAATAGCCATCACAATAAAATAACTTAACTGAAGTTAAACAAAGGTTAAATAAATTAATTTGAAAAAAATATATATTTATTAAGCTAACCGGTGTGATGAGAAGTTCTATATTCTTTAATATTTTATTATTTTCTTCCTGCTACGTTAACAACTCGTACTTTTTGGTTTTACAGCCGTCGGCAGTCATTTGTCTTATCAGTTAAAAATAATTTTATTAAACATTATATTCGAATATGTATTGAATAGTCAACTATACTAAATAAATGCAAGAGAAAGATAAATAACAAGAATGCCAATTAGATTTCATAAAGGCAAGGAGAAGAGAACAACAACATACTCATAATTAATTCATAACAATTAAAAAATAAATTAAACACAAAATAAGCAAAAATATTCACCTAAAATTAAAAAATATATATATATTCCATTAAACCTTTGAAATACTGACGTGAAAACACCCAATCGAATCCGGAATAGGAAAATTCATAAATTTTTTAAAGAACATTTTACACTCGCCTACAGAGAATGTTTAATAAATAATGAATAATAAATCTGCAAAAAGAATTATCCTGCTTGAGATTGTGCATATGAGCCCCGCATATAATTTTATTATAAATTATATTTTTAAATAACCTGATTATTGTAAGCAATATCAGTCAATTTACAGCTAAAATTAATCAAACCAATATTGCCAAACAATAAAAAATCCGTTGATATTAATTATTGAATCGGCGATGATTGGAGCCATATACACGCACAGGGCTAAAGTTTGTCATGGCGGCATAATCCAAATAAATAAAAAAACAATTGATACAAAATATTAAAGTTTCTTATTCCTTTTTAAACTTGTACACTATTAATTGATGCATCTATCGACTTTGTAAGACTCACAACTCGTAAAGAATAACTTGTTTTAATAAATAATATTAAATAAATACATAACTAGACGCTATAAAATTTTAAAATTAAACAATAAATTTTTCACAAAAAATGACAAAAATAAATGTTAAAAACGCAATACAAATCTTTAAATAAAAAGCTAGAATGTTGTGAACGAAATGTTTTTAATGGGTCAACTTCTCCTTCAAAGTTGAATTAAATAAATTTATGATTGTCCCCTTCCTTTTCAATATTCAAATTGTTTATTTTTTGACACACTTTGGCAATAATGTATCAGAATTATGATCGATTGATAATAGGATAAGGAAACGTTATTGAACTCACCATGAGTAGATAAGACAATTTTTAATTGTTGTTCACATTATGCAATTTTTAAAGTGATTTTTAATGTGTTTGATTAATTACTGAAAATTAACTAGCTATTATTTATGTCTTTCAGCTGAGATCTGTGGCTGCGACCTTCTTTTTTAGCTCTCTTTTTCATATTCATTATTTTTTAATTAATTTTGTTTTGTTAATTCATTCGTTATTTTATTTTACTTGTTTATTTAAAATTATGCATGCGCGCCTTTAAATAGTTTTGTGCTTTTAACATAAAAGGGCTACAAATATGGTCGGTGTTAATATTTTAAATTTGAGCCCATTTAAATTACCCGTAATGCACTCCCGATCTCAAGTAGATAATCATTGCCGGCACAATTCCGTAATCGAGAGTCAATTTTGCGTAAAATTTGTGGTCAATGGTGCTATTTTTTATGTTCATGATTATTTGCAAGAATATTTATTTAAAATTTTTGTATCTTTTCGTCGAATAACAAAAATTTAATAATATTCCTTCTCATTCAAAACTTGCCGTTTGCGAGAGGGCATTAAAAGTTAAAATAAAATACAAATTTAAAAAAAACAAGAATTATTGATTAAAAAATGATAAATAAGTCGATATTGATAGGTTAACAATAACATTTTAATTCGATAAAATAGAAATTAAATACGTAAACATAAAAGTATTAATATCTATTAACTAATTAACTTTATTAGCTGGTTTGAACTTCACGGTAGCCCATAAGGATCAATATGTTGAAAACAAAAAATTAATTTTAAAAGTCATTTGATATCAAAGTCGTGTTGACAAAAGAGAAGCAAATAAAAACCTAAATAGACTTGAAAATAACTGAAAAATTATATAAAACCAATATAAATTTTATTCAATCAAAAAATGCATTGATCTATTAAAATAACAAAGAAGAATACCAAATGAAAATGACACAGTTTTATTAAATAATAAGTAAATTGTTATTTAAGTCACATCTTTCATAATGTTAATTTTAATGGTATATATTCATTTTTTCTTTTTTAAATTTACTAATGAAAAACTAAATTAAAAAATATAAATGATCATTAACTTAAATTAAAGAGCTGAAGGTCTTTTGTTTATGGTTTTTATTAATTTCAAATAAGAAAAAGTACATAATAAAAATTTGTGGTTAATCGTAATAAATAAATCCTTTAAACAAGAAAAAATATTAAATTTTTATAATAATGAAAGGTGCACATTATTTATCATTACCACGCAAAAGTTTTGCAAGTGCCTATATATTTTGATGCAAAAAAGAAACAATTTTTAAATAAAAAAAATCATGTTAATAATAATCGTTTCTAAGCTATCTAGACTTACAATATTATTTTTTGTAAATAATTGCAAAACTCTGTTACTTAATTTTAAGAATTTTAATTTTGCATAATCTTAAACGTTGAGATCTTGGCATTTAGTTGAGATTTCTAATTTACGTGGAGGATTTAATTTAACATTTTTAAATATAAAAATTTAAAATAATATATAAATAATTAGTTGCTGTATTTGGTTGGGAGGCTTTGTTTTGTATTAAAAAATATTACTTATTTTATAACAATATTTAAAAAAAATTAACTGTGTAAAACATTAACAAATTAAATTATCGATGTTTTATTGGTCTTTATTATATTATTAAAATAAAACTTACTATTAAAACATTTAGCATTGCCTTAAAATATTTACTAAAAAAACCCAAAAAGTGCTTTGTATCATAATTATTTCTTAACATGTATAAAGCTATGCAATTAAAAGAGGACAAAATACGCCAGTCTTGGAAAGATTGCACACGAGCAAAATTTGCTGAGCGGAGCAGAAAATAAATTTTTTTAAATTATTTACAAAATTTATGAAATTTTATTAATGCATAATACTTGTTTTTAAAACAAAAAAATAAAAAATAATTTCCACAAAACTTTTGTAATTTAATAATAATTTAATTATTAAATCTAAAAAACACGTTAAATTCATTAAAAGTTTTAAGCGCGGGCGTTTGGTAACGACGATAGTACTGTTGCTTGTGCCCCGTCTGAAGAAAGTTTCACAAGCCAGACGTCGTGGACAAGGTATATATCAAATAGGTTAACGGACCAGAGCATGCATCATTTTAAAAAATTCAATTAATTAGCATGAAGAATAATAAACAAAAATAATTCAAAAAAATTTACTAAATTTAAACTTATTTAAATTGAAGCAAAATAATATAAAATTTTAATAGTTATACATAAAAATCAAAACACCATTTATTTAATTTCTTAAATAAACCCATAAATTTAGAAAACACCATTTAAATTATTAAAGTTCTATTTTGATCAATTTGAAAATTAATATATTTATTTATATTATTTTTTCTTATAAGGTTGATAAAAAAGAATTTATAAAAGAGTTTTTTCGTGTAGCCTCCCGTTGTCGTGTGTCATTAATGAAGTTTTTCTTTCCCGGGATTTTGAGGATGTAATTGATAAAATTATTTTTATTATAAAATTAAAACAAAATTTTTTCTTTGTGTCAAATTAAAAAAACAAGTAAACTAATGTATTTTAAGATAATAAAATTTTGTTACTGACAGAAGCATCAGTTGCTTTATTTACGCAAAGGAGAGAAAAAATGTTAATTTTTTAACAAACTGCAATATTTAATAAGATATTTGATCATATTCAAAATTAAACCATAAAGTCATTTTACAAAATAGAAAACATAATCGGATATTATGTAAAAGCATTACTATTTTTAATAATAGTAATAATACAATAAATAAAATTGAATAAACATAATTGACTTGGTTTAAAAAAGCAAACTAGGTAATTATTTAATAAATTCTTATCGTAAACCAAAAACAAAGTTTTACTGAAAAAAACTTTAATAAGTTTTTTGATTTTAAATATAGTGAAATTAATCAAATTTGATTCGAAATTAATTTAAGTTTCTTTTCTTTTTGTTAACTTTTTATACACTTATTTTATAAAACTTTGTTAGTAACATAAAGGAAATTGTTTCTCAACTCAAATTTTAGTCTTAGTTTATTTGAATTTGGCCACAGACAACGAATTCAATGCGAGTATTTCATTAAGTAGCGTATGTATTAAATTTTAACGAATAAATTATTCAGACAAATGATGTAATCGAAATTTATAAAGTTATTCGAATCTTCGTCACAGATAAATGCTGACGATAAATTTATATTATTTTTAAAATTAACAAATTCGAAAATTTTAATACCATGTTGTGTGCTTTGCGAAGTCAAATGCCTTGACGTAAGTGTTACGGTTTCAGCGTTTTGGAACTCATTGTTTTGTTTCTTCTTCAAGCATTTAATTCATTAAATAATTAAAAGAGGATGCTTATTGTTAAGTTACTAATAATATTAAATTAAATTAATTATTTTAGTTATAATATTTATAATTGCTTATATTTAGTTATTATATTTTCATTTTATAATTGATTATATTTAGTTATGATATTTTCAAACTTCTCATAAAATCATTCTTTGTATTTTTTTGACTTTTCTATACAGTAAAATTGCCACACAACTTAGCGCTAACTTTCCAGACGGTTAGATTAAATTAATCGTTTGAGTGGATGCGTTAAAAAAGCAATAATTCTTTTTTTCTTCAAAAAACATTTAAAAATATTAATAAAGTTTAAGGTATCAAGAGAAAAAATTAATAAGTAAATTAATATTCAAAGAAAGCATTAAATTATGATTATAAATTTAAAAAATCTAAAGTTAATTTTTTTAATTTTAATTGCGACGGATATATTTTGTTTATTTTTCATTTTCAATGAATAATTAATGCACTATTAATATATGCCAGGTTACTTTTTATCTTTAGTGTAAACAAGGCAAATTAATTTAAAAATATTAAATGCACTCGTTAAAATTAAACGCGACAAAAATGCCAAAAAAAAAGAAGATATAAAATATTCACAAAAGAATTGAATAATATTTAGAAACTCTTTATCTTATATATACTAGTTCAAGTACAAAAAAAATTTAAATAAAATATATAAAGTTTTGTAATTCGTTTAAGATAAAAATTTTAAAAATAAAACTATCTTAAATCAAAATATCAAAGTCGCGATTAGACTGTGTGCTTTTGCGCAAGGAATTATTGTTAAAATAAATAAATTTAAATAAAAAATACAAAAACAAATTTATAAAATTAAAATGAAACACTAAAAATAAAAAATAAATAAAAAGTCTTTTGAAGTCCCTGCACCACGCACACTCACCGCGATGGTTGTTTTCAATCAACGCAACTTGCCACTACACGAGGAGGACGCTGCTTAGTCACAAAGATCATGTTCAATTCACAATGATGGATTGGAAGATGAAAACGCCTATTCCATAGTTCTTTATTACTCTTTGAAAAATTCTTTAAAAAAATGTAATGAAAGGGGGGGGGGGAGTTTGGGTTTTCATCACAGAAATTTATTTTCCCCAAATTAGTGCCCATATGATTAATAAAGTTTTTGGCAATTGGAAAACGTTGATTAATAGGGAGGCAAAAAATAATTTCTAAAAGCCCCAAGAAAGTTAGTATAGTTCCTAAAAATAGCCAAAATTAGAGGTGTAAGTGGCCAAAAAATCCATTTTTATGTGTGCATTTTTTGGTTTCATAGCCCTAACTCGAAAAACAAAAGTAATTGCCAATAGATGGACAAAAATAAAACCAAGTCGTTGCTGCGGTAGAATTTTAAGGCATTTAAAAATACAATTTTTTTTAGCTGATCATCCGCCTTGGACACCGTATCTGGAAACAAGTCGCACCTAAAAGTAAGTGAGAAATAAACGCTGTATATGATTAAAATCTCTTCTGTAAAATGTACTTAATTAAAAAACTAAGGGCAAGCAACATTTGCGAAAATAGTCTAAAAAATAAACTAATTGTTACATTCTTAAAGGTTGAAAAAAACCAAAAGATATTATTAAAGAACAAATGAATCTTTTCTCAAATATTTTGAAATAGTAGTTTGGCTAGGAAAGCCGGCGAGCAGGTCTACTGCGCCAGCTTATTTGTTTATTTATAAATAGCTTAGTAGAAAATAAAAAGACCAGTTTTGCATTAAGATTATTTAAAAATAAAATAAAAATATTATTGGTACGCTGACACATTAATAAAAAAAATTTAAATAACTATTATATTTATGGAAGAACAAATTAAGCAAAAATATTTTTTAATTTAAAAACAATAAAAAAATAACTTAATCAGAATTAGCAAATACAATGCAGAGGCAGCGGAGATGGCATAGAAGTCCATAGAGGCACATTGATGAAAAATGTAAAGATAACCATATACACGATGTATTTATTTTTATCATACAAAAATTTGAAGGATTTATGTCTGCTCCAAGTTCGTATGGTGAAGTTTATTTGTGTATGGATGAAGCAGTTATAATAAATTATTATTTACTCAAAAAAAAATGATATATAAATTTAATCATTCTTCATAATAAAATTGATTCTTTCAAGATTTCAACGAAGATATAAAACGCTTAAATAAAGGATATTTCATTTGATTATAGCAATGCAAACAATATTTGACATTTTTTATGTTGTGCGTTGAATTTCCGCACTGTTATTTATTTGATTTCATTCGTTGTGCGATGGTTTTCCGCAATTAAATAAAAATATATTATTAATCATTGTGCTATCTTTAAATAAATACAAATCAAATAAATTTAAAAATGAAAAACCAATAATAAACGTTTACGAATTTCAAATTGTACAAAAGTCATAAATAACTTTAAAATGAACAAAACTAATAGAAATGTAAATTAAAATTAAAAAAAGTTAAAAAATAAGATTGTTGCTCAATCATCCACATTGCCTCACTGGTCAAAAAAAAACTAACCAACTCATCAGAAGTCCGACTTAAAAACATAATTTTGATATATAAGGTAAAATAATGATTAAATGAATGCCAGAAAAAACATATTCTAAACATTTTAATAAATTTTGGTAATATTTCATTGTGGTAATTGAATTGGAGAAAATAAGATAATAGTATAAACAAAATTAAGAGATTTGCTTTTGATAGCTAATAGATAAATTAAAAAAATTTTAAATAACAAAAATTTAAAAATTATAAGTAGAAACAATCAAGTACGATTATAAATATAAAGCACGAAATTATTCTAAACAAGCAGTATTAAAAAAATAAATAAAAATAAATTCGTAAATATTTAAACCACAAAAAAGCTAGATTGATCACAATCAAAAATTAATCAAAAAATAAAATTTCAATTATCATAAAAAAATATTTTCATTTTAATTTGCAATATTATTTTTAGCTTTGGCTTTTATCAGTGTAGAATCGGATCCATGATTTGTTGATTTTGTTGTAATAGGTTGAAGCAATTTATATTTGAATTTTATATTATTTAAAATTATAATTCTAAGAAAATGAGGCTTGTGAATAAAATATGATTTATCTCATTTCATTTGGATTTTTGTTTTTTATAAAACTTTGTAGATGATCTGTTGTACTGAAAGTTTTCTTAATGATTTTGACTTTTTTAAACACGCATTTCAATTTTTAAATATACACATGATTTCATTTTAATAAAAACAGACAATGAATTAATTGTTTATTTAATCATTTCAGGAACTTTAATATAATTACATCTCTCTTTAATGTCGTGGACTTTCTGGTCGTTTTTGAGTGGTGCAATGATGCGAAAAGCAGTTATCGATTTCATTTGTTGAGCCAGCTGATCATCTAACACAATTTTTTTAGAAGTTAGCTATTATAATCACAGATGTAATCGTTTTTTTTATCAAAAAACATTTTTAATGAATTTTTCAATCGTTATTCAAAGTTTGATTGTTTCAATTCCTCCAATAGTTTTGCAAACATGGATCTTGAGCAGCTTGTTGAGATGGCTGATTCATTTAAGGCAGTTAAGTGCAACTGCTCTTTGTAACGCGGCTCGTGCTGCCCTTTATTACTTGATCTTTTCTGTTCTTTTATAAAATAATTAGTGCGAAATTAATCTTGTTTTAATTAAATTTTGCCTTATATTAACGCTGCCATTTTTTTATTGATATTAAATTAAATTTTGCAAGAGATTTTTTTAGCTGATTCAATTTGCATTAATGTTTTACTGCTGATTTGCCGTTCCGGGTCAATAAACGAATTGTGTGTTTTTTATAAAATAGGTCTCACGAGGGGAACACCACTTACTGTGACCATCCAGATCACTTTTAAACCATATCTATCGTGTAGAGTACCCTCGATTTACTCTTGTAAATTTTCGGCTTTTTTTCCCCGCCCACACAGTGAAGGGTCGGAAAATGCAATTGAAATTTTTGCATGTTTTCTTGAAAAACCTCTGCGTAGCAACTTCAAAAAATTATATCTCAGCTCAAAGCTGATGAAACTCCAAGATTTTGGCATCGAAAAATAGAGCAAAACACGGAGAATTTTTTACAAATAAGAATGAAACACTAGCTTTAAAAATTTTATATGTTTAAACGGTAAAAGTGGAGTTGGTCGCCGCCCCCAGCTCATCACTTTTTTTAACAAAATAATTTTTTTATTCAAAATCGGGAAAAAGCTCATACAAATAAAAATAATGAGTGCTAAGCTGGCTATAAATTAATGTTTGACTAAAGCGATTTTTTAGCAAATGAAAACCTATTTCAATTTTTTTTAAATCCTAAGAAAGTACCTATTTTGGCCTTTTTTGAAAATTCCATAAGAAAAATTAATAAAAGCAAAAATACTTCAATTAAAAATAATGACATTTATTACATCAATTTCAAAATGCAAAAACAAAGACCCAACATAAGTATTAAAATATATTTTAACACTAAAAATTACAATAAAAAGTTCATAAAAATAATAATATATTTTACAAAGTGATTTTAAAGATTTTTTGGTTACTCACAACTTAAAAAATTATAGTTTTTATGTCGCAAAAACCCGCGAAAAATAATAAATTACAAACCAACAAATGAAATAAAATGATCTAAACTGCATACAAACAAAAATTAAATATAAAAATATTTATTTATTTAGATATGTTAGCAAAAAAGATTATTGATAAATTAAACTAAACAATGATTAAAAAACATCAAAAAATTTAGTGAAAACAACGTTTCGAGGCCTACAAATGGATCCCGTAAACCAGCCTAGAAGCCCGTTGGAATTACATATTATGTCCGCGATATTTTGTCTGTATGTACTAGGTTTAAAACAAAAATATAAGGTTAAAACGTATCAATTTTCAAACGTATCAATCGTCACCATGCACACCATCTTTATATGCTTTCTGTAAAATAAAATTTAAAATTAAATAAATAATACCTTTTATTGTTTCCCCGATTATCTTGAAAAACATGGACGGTCGGTCAGCAGCGCATTGCTGGTGTTGTGAAAAAGGTAAAAATCTTACTTAAAAATTATAAATTGCGAAAATTGAGATAAAAGATTTGTTCTGGGTTGTAGAAATGAAATGCAAGGACTCGAAAATAAATTTTTAGCAAAATTTGGACAATTTTGACCATTTTTTCTGGCAAAATCGATCACAGAATAGAAAATTTTATTATTGAATAATTTCGATATCATTGAGTTATCCATCCATTTTTCTGAGAAACCCTTGGTAAGAAATAGAAATTTATTGATGCCTTCAACAATTTTTTGAAAAATTCCAATTTTTGCTCAGCAAAATCGGATGAATTTAAAAAATGCAGAACTCATAAGGCCAAATCGTGTAAAAATGCATTACAACTCCAATTAAAAAATATATATTTTATAAATACTACATTAATTTTGTATACTTCATATATGATCTTCTAAGAACAATTTGAATATTGTTTAATAAAAATAATATTTTCCTTTTAAAAGAAATGTAGTAAAAAAAAACCGAGTTGCAGTGTGACTGACAGTGGCAATTTCATAATTTTTTTCAACCAAGCCGTCATTTTTCAAGCGACAATTAACTAAAGCATAAATATTTAAAGGTAAGTATTTTATTTTTCCTGTTTTAATTTTGTCTTAAAATGCTAAATTAACGTGCGTTCGCACTTTTTTGTTTTAATTTTTTTTTTAAAATACGAATGCTGATGCTGCTGCTTTTTTGATCATTTTACGATTTTGTTTTCTCTCTTGCCGTCCCAAATTGTAGATGCTTCCGTCGTTATTGACCAAGACTCGATCCCGGTTGCGATATTCAAACTTCGAAAAAAGTGGGCAAATTCAATAATTCATTTTTTTCTTTAAACTGCTGGGTAAATGTTAAAAAAAGCTGAATTTTTGTTTTTATGAATTTTAAATTTTTTGTAGTCTAGCATTTTATATTTATGATATTTTTTGATTTATTTAAGTAATGCAATTTTTAAAGCCGATTATTCCTCAATATCGAACAGTCTTTTGTCGATTCTGAGAAATACGCAAAAGCCATTATTTAGTATAGTGCCAGTTTTTTCCGTTCTGTGGTGTTATATAATGTCAGGGGATAATGTTTGATGTTTAATTTTTATTTTCTAAACAGACGAAATCTTATTTATATCTGAAGAATAAGCGAAATTTGATGCAGTATTTATTAAAAATATATGTTTTAGTTAAAGTTTTGTTATTAAAGAAAATTAAAGCATAAACTTAGTTAAATTCTAATTTTCAAATTCATTACTATTTTATTGTTTTTCTCGGTTTCGGAAACCCTTAAAACTTTAGCTTTATTAAAAGCTATATTATATTTAAATTTAATATTGTACGCTTGAATATAGCAGCTATCCATATGTGAATTGGACTTGGATTCGTCTGTGTTTTAAACTCTCAATAATAAATTAGGTTTAGCCCAATTATTCATATGAGAATTTTGATTTAAGTTAGTGTTTCTTACCAACATTTTGCATTATGACAGTTATTGAATTCTTTGTTATTTAGTTCATATTGAATTGGTTTATTTATTTTTTGATTCTTCTTTGTTAAAATTAGAAAATGTTCATTTATTTACTTTTTTGGATACATTATGTTTATTGATGACAAGAGTGCCTTGGGTTGAATTTCATTTATGGAAAATAAAAATAATGATTTTATAAAAATATTAAGATTCATATATCTAAGTTAAAGTTATTTTTCTTTAATTTCAAATAGCTTTTTATTTTTAAAACACTATACTGCATAGCACATCTCACACTCAACGGTGGATGTTAACCAGGCCGTTTGTGAACCATGGCGTTGTTTGACGAACATCCAGTAGGACTTGATTTAAATTTTAAGTGATAAATTATTTAACTGTGTTTTTGATTGTCAAAAATTGTTTTGCCAAAATTCTTTTGATAAGTTTTTCCAAGTCGTAGTTTTAGTGATTTTTTTGTTATTAAATATTTCTTTATTCTGCTTCTTTGTCTTTCTTGTAAAATACAATTTTTATTTTTGCTTTTCTCATTTAAGCAGTATCTTTAAAAAAATAAAGATTAAATAATTCAATTTTGCTTTTTTTTATATTTTGTTTAGTTGACGCTTTCTTCCAAATCGGAAGAATAACAATTTTGCTTTTTTTGACTTAATAATTTATGTATTTTAAAGAAAAATAATTGTTATCTATTATTTTGAACGCAATCCAACAAAGGAACTGTTATTCTTTTTTTTCCTTTAGAAAATTCTTTTACGCCCAAAAAAGGAAATCCGAGCGCTCTTGATCCGATATTATTGTTCGTATCACGATCTTATCTTTTGGTTTAAAATTCTTCAATTAGTTGCTTAAATAAAATGAAGAATATAATTAATTTTGGATAAATTTTTTTGGCATTTTTACAAGCTGTATATTCGTAGATCTCCAAAAGTAGTACAAAAAAATAAATGCACTATTTAAATTAAATAAAATAAAAACAAAAATATAATAGACATTTAATAAACAAATGATTAAAAATAACCTTTGAAATCGCGCTGAAAAATCACCTGCAGATACTGTTATTATTATTATTAAAAATTAATATTTGAATTTAAATAAACAACAATACATCCAAGAGCATTTGATAATTAACTAGTTATCAACTTGAATCGCACAAAGCGAGATCAAGACCCCTATAACTATATAATAACAAAAAAACCAATTGGAACTATTTGATTAATAAAAAAAATTAGGCATAAGTTCGCAAATAATTTAATTTTTCATATATTTACAATTCTAACAAAATCTCCGGGGCTTAAAAATTTTTCGGAAGTCGAAACTCAGAAGTTTTCAATAAAATTTTTAATATGTTGCCCTGACTTGAATAAATCAATTTACGATTAAAAACCCTAATACATCAATCATTTAATAATCAAATTCAACAATTGGCGACTTCGATTGCAAAAAACTTACTAAAATTTGCAGACAAATTAGTTTATTTTAATGTTTAAATCTTGTTTTTCTTTAAAAGCTTTTTTATTACTTTATGCAAGTTGCGCTTGATAATATTGTTTATTTTAATTATCAGTTTTTTTTTGGAAATAAAATATTTTAAAATCAATGATGTCATATAATAATTTAAAAATTGACTATGGTTGATAAAAATTGTAATTAAATGTTGAGCTTTTTTATCAAATTAGACTGAATAGATTTGTTTAACTAGTAAAAAATGTGATTATGTTATTATTATTTCCGTTGAATGTGAAAACTTTGATCATTCAATTAAAATACAAAAAAACAAATTTGGAAATAAATAATTTTTTTGATTTACTTTCAAAAAATCAGAAAATTTTCGCAAAAAAACCCAAAATCAATTAAAATCGCTATAAACGCGCTAAATATTCAAGGTATTTTTAGTTTTTCAAGATTCTATTGTTTTTTTTCCTAGATTTAATTTTAGCTATAATTTCTAGAATTTTGTAAATTTATTCATTTCATTTAATAAAATAAAAAAAAATGCCTAGTTTTTGATAACTTTGGTTTTTGGCATTCTTACAAACAGCGCTGCCGTTGATAAGTTGCTGACCAGGTAAATAAATTATACTTCTCGTAAAATTTTCACAAAAAAATATAAGCCAACTTTTAACTTATACTTCTTCCACGAGGGCGTTGGACTTTTTTCGTGGAGTTGATAAATTTAAATTTTGAAGCTTTATTTTTATTTATAAAATATTTTCAATGTAAGAGCAACAATTTGTTATTTTTACTATTAATCGCACAATATATTTAATTAAAATTCAGATACAACCTAGCAAAAGGTTTGCAAATATGATCAAAGCTTTATTGTTTTTCATATACAATTAAACAACGTTATCAACTAAAGAAAATAAAATAAACTATTATAAATATATTGATAAAGATTAATATGCCTTAAAAATATCTTTTGTAATCAATCTAAACAATCTATTTTAATTATTGTGTTAACAATAAAAAGTAAAATTAATATGATAAAAGAGCCATTAAAATTATTTAGTGAATAAATTTTTGATAAAAAATACTAAGAACACATAAGATAAAAGATTATGAATCAATAATTACGAGTATTAATTGTCCTATAGCTTAGCTTTTGCGTTTAAAAGCTTCTACCCTTTGCATGCATTCGAATGATATCGAAAATGTTAATTTGGTTAGCTTTGAAAGAAGTTATATATTGAAAAGCGCCCCATTTGCCTTTTTTAGGAAACGCCCACCGTTGCCTTTTACTAATTTGTAAAGTTTTAATTTTATTTTTAAATAGTTGCGTAACTTATAAATTGTAAATTTGCTACGTATAAACTGACTATAGGTAGATAAGCAATTTGTTTTTTACAATTTGTAATACTTTATTATTTTATTAAAAAAACAAAAATTGAAGAATGTTTTGAATTGATTATTATATTGCAAACTTTTAATAATATTTAACATTTTTTTCATTAAACGCGAATCTATTTAATAACATTTACCTTTTAATTTTTACCTAATATTTTAAATTTTTTTGTTCTTGATGTAAAAAAATATAGGTTTTAATCATTATAGTTATACCATTCTGTTTTAAAAGTCTTAAAAGATTCAATTATAATTAAAAATGTCGCATTTAAATTTGTAAATTTAATATCATGTAAGATAAGTAATTTTTTTGGTTATTCTTTTATGTAAATTATAAATTGTTTATGAATGCGTTATTTAATCAAAATTAATATATCAATTTATTTTGTTCCTCCCATCTTTGTCGGTACATAAATATTTTAAGCTTTTCTCTCGATGAACTCTTTGCACTCCTTCAGATGTGCCGTACGTCCTCCTCCACAACAACATTTTTCGCGCACCATTGTTATGTCTTTTTGCTGGTCCAACTTTAAACCATACTGGTTTTGTGAATCGCTCTATTCATTTATTATTTTCGATATTTTTTGTTGATATATTTATTTTTAGGTATGTCATATTAAAAAATGATTTTTATTAGGCTTATTTTTTCATATAATTTCAAATCTTTAATTTTTTAATTTTAATATTAATATATTTGTACAAAGTTTACTCTACTATCTCTGTTTTTGCATGTTAAAATTTATGTAATACTGTAAAACCATAATAAAACGTTATTACATAATTTTTAATTGACGAATTCATTGCGGTGCCATATTTTTATTTTTATACCAACTCTGGTTTGTTTTGTTTTCCACCTTCGGTGATCACTCACAATTTTAATACTGTTTTAATTACCAAATATATCTTTATGTATTAAATTATTTTAAAAGTTTATAATATCAAGATTCTCTAGGTATACATTAGAAATTATACAACTTTTATTTGATTTTTATGCCATGTAAATAAATATAATTTATACGGTGCTCTGGTAGGGCGGCCGCTACACACGGCCACAACTAAGCAAAAATACTGATTGCACGGGCTTATTTAAATCTAAATCAAAATGTAATGCCTAAATACCTATAATAAAACAAAATTAATAAACATTATTATATTTTGAAAGTATGACTTCTCCCGGCAATAAATTCGGAAAAATATTTTAAAGTTATTTGATGAATATTTTTTTTTATGGAACTATATATAATAAAAAGTAGAACAATATCAGACTCAAAAAGATCATAGATTAATTACTCAAGCTGAATGACCCTAAGAAAAATTGTCTAAAATATGCTAGAGAAATTTTTCAAAAAGTTTCAAATTGACTAAATTTTACCTCCCTAAAAAATTAAACAAAAAAATTTGCACGTTTGAGCAACGGCTGTTTGAATAACAAAACTTCATTTGGAAGCAATTTGCATTGTTTAAGTACAGAACTAATAAATTAGCAAAAAAATGGCAAAATAAAACTTTATAAATTAATTAACAAATCACCAGCAGTTATAATAGGATTAAATAAAAAAAACATATCAGTGGAAAACGATTCAGCGAACGTAGCACATGCCATGAGTAAATTATGATATAAAGGACCTGAAAATCTTTATATTAAACAATTCATTGAGGTTCGAATAATTTGCTATTGAAGAATCTTAAAACAGATTGACGAGGTTTCATAAAGTAATAAAAGTTAAAAATAAGCAGTTCTGAATGAGTTGCATAAAAGTAATTTTATAAAAATCGTTAAAAAGAATGAAATAATATTAGCGAATTAAATTAAAAGTCAAATTGACAATAAATCATATTTGAATTTGTTGAACCATGTAAAATGCACGCTTAAACTAAAATTAAAAATGTTAGTTTTGATAATTTAATCAAAATTATAAATTAATAAATACGAAAATGTCAATTGTTTAGGACGGAGCACAAATGATACTAGGCCTTGCTTGTTTAATAAATGCCTGAGGGCTGCAAAAATAAATTACGCTGTTTACAAAAGTAATTCGGAAAATTTGATTTATAGTAAATAAAAAACAAAAATCAATGACAATAAAAAAACAGAACATATTTTTATAACCCTGAATACGGTGAAATAATTATTAAAAAAGGACTCAGCGGAAATAATTTAACATGATGATCTATTAAAATTATTTATAAATAAAGTTGCGCCTTTGGAAAATTTTTGTTGTATCCTTATTATACGCATTACATAATAGTAAAACAAAATAATACAATCCGTTTTTTTGTCCATCTGGTACTTCTTTAAATTTTTTATTTATTTTAATAGTTTATTATGTTTTAGATTCTTAATATTTTTTATAAATTTTTATCAAGGTTTCTTCTTAAAGTGTTACAAAACTTCGTTGAAGTCGCCGACCAACGTGAGTCCCGGCGCCACGCCGGAGCTGTGATATTGACCTCTTTTGTTTGTTCATTCTTTTTTCACTTCCTTTGGGTTTTACATATTTGTGGTCATTAGTTTTGTTTTGTGCACAAATATATTCTAAACTATTGGTTTGGCAAAAAGAAGGATTTCACATAGCGGGCGATGCGGGCGCCAATTTCTTGCGGCACAACTTTAATTCAAAATAAGTTAAAAAATAACGTAATTTTGTCTCAGTTTTTTTTATTATTAAATAGTTTTTAAAAATAACAATTCACAGCATATTGACTAGATGAATAATGCTTGCGTTCAAATGTTTATAGTATATTTTTGTTTATTTGGATTAGTACTTTCCATGCTAAATTTTTTTTTTTGGATTTTTAAATTAAATATGAAGACGGTCATATCAATACGGACTTTCTCGAACTATGGTGTTCTCGATTCGGTTTGATAACTGCGTAGTGATTAATTTGATTTTTATCCTCTTTAATAAATCTTTGTTATGTGATTTTTGTTTTAATTTTTTGCCATTAAAGTATTTTCATCCCAAAATCGTGGTGGTGGTTGATCAACTTTCGGTATGTCAATAATACATTCCGATTATGACTTTTATTCTTCTTTCATTACATAGCATACAAATTAATTCCGGTATTAAATATTTTGAATATTTTGCATTATAATTAAAGGACCCAATTCTATGTTGAGGTGATGCAGACCTATTGTTGAATTAAAAATCTTAGCACACTGCTGGGCTTTATACGGATCAATTGCGTTATTTTGTTACGTTTTAAACATTTTAAAAATTTGGATTAATTATTTTCCACATTTGAAATATATGTTTTTAAAGTTTAAATTGATTAGCATTTAAATAACAACATGCTCATGTCTCGGAACTTTATATCTTTTAATTTTATTTTAAGCATTATATTTTTTTAATACAAAAATCATGATAAAAACATTTATTTTCATTTTTTCTGTTTAGCAAATAGGTTGATATAATCACCAAAAATACAAGTTTTATAATTGATAAATATTTTTGTTTTTTTCGCTATTTAAATATCTTCAATGTCACCAAGTGCTGTAAATTTGGCAGCTAATTTACAATAATTTAATTATTTTAGATTTTAATTAGTCATTTTTGTAAATTTGTATGCGAGAAAAAATGCACCGGTTTTTATTGTGGTTGATAAATCACTCGACGTCCTTAATGAAACATTCATTTTTTAAATTATTGTAAATAAGAATGAGAAGTGAATCAAATTGACAATTTAAATTCAATATAAAAATATGTAACATTAAAGAGTTATTATTTTGCCAGATAAAGCTTCGCATAATGATCTGTGGATAGATATGTTTATTTTGTGGCTTAATTATTTATTTAGAATTTCTGTTTAATGTATTATCGAAAATTTTTAATTATTTTTGTTGTTTGGATTGAGATTGGTCAGAAATTGTCGGAAACCTGTGGCTTTCATTATGGTAGTTTAGTTTTTGCATTTATCTCGCCAAATTTCTTTGATTCATTTTTAATTAAGAGTTTAAAATTCTTTAACAATATTTATGTTGCTCTCTTATTAGCATATATATATATTTTATTATAGACTTTCTTTAAATATTTGTTATTTATTTATTGATTTACTTTGAAACTGCTGAATTTTATTTTTAAATTAAATTCGATTATTTCTAGAGTTGGCTTCCATGCTCGAATCCGGAGATCCACTGTCCAAATATTATGTACATTTGCCTTTTAAATGATTTAGAGCGCTTTTATTCGACATTTTATTTCATGATAATTTTAATAATAAAATGATGATTTTAAATAATAATAAATAATCGGAAATCAAATTTTTTAATTGTTACTCAAATCATATATGATATATGCAATAAATTTACAAATGCGAAGTTTTCCGAGCAAAACCACACATAGTATTAATGAAATATAATGAAATTAGATAGAACATAAAAAGGCAAAGATAATACTGAAAGATGCAAAAAAAAACAATTATTGAAAATATTTTTATTGAATAAAAAATAGGTTTCCCAATTGAAAATAATAAACACAATAAGGCTTTACATAAAATGTTTATACTAAGAATTTGGAATCTCAATCCCGATCCAGGACCCGGTTTTTCGAGTCAAAAAATTTAATTTTGCAACTAAAGATCGTAACAAGAAATCAGAATTAAAATAGACTAAAACCGTATTTAATTCCGTATTTTTTAAAATACGAAACACGGAATACGGAATTACGGAATAACAAAAAAAAGGAATTGCTCTGAATACGAAACAAGAAACGACCAAAAATAGGAATTTCACGGAATACGGAACGGAAGTCATCCCTGGTATACATCGAGTGTCAAAATTGTGCAGTAAAGATGTTGAAAGTTTTTATCATTAGTATTTGAGCATTATTAGCAATGCTTGTTGAGTACTTTTATGAATATTATTTGGTTCTTTTTAAATAAATTAATTGTTGTTTTTACTTAAATTAAAATAGGTTGACCAACAAATCCATTTTTATTTGTAATTTTTTTGTTTGTTTTCATTAATACGTATTATTGCTGTAGAATTTGGTGTCACGCAGTCTTTAATGTGATAAGGGTATGTGCCAGCCAAAACAGCGATTATTTGTTAATTTAATTCGAGAAAACTTATGTACAAATTATTTTATTATTGGTCATTATATTCATAATTTGTAAACAATTATTTATTATATGCATGTGGTCGCTTTTTTTATAATAATCTTTTTTTGTCATGCGGTCTGATTTACAAAAAATGTCAAAGACATCGTAAGTCTGAAAAATCCCAAATAAAGTCCACTCCAATCGTTGTCTCATCGTTGTTTAATCTAAAAATTTTTGATAACTAGTAGGTACAATACTTTTACTTTATTCCAGGTAATTGTTTTATTTAATTTGATTTCATTAAGTAAAACTTTTGGTATTTGTTTTATTAAATTTTTTATTTAGAAAAAATATTTTAAAAAAGTTTAATAGTTTCTCCATCGCATTCAAAAATAAATAAATTGGCTCGTCAATCCTAAGAGCAGGACCTCGCGTCTTTAAGAGGGACAACATTCAACTTTTCTATAACAAAAAACCTTGTTTTATTAATATAATTTTTTAATATTTAGTTTTAAGATTTCGGTGATGAAGTGGTAACAGGCGCTCAGCTCAAGATTTACGAATTACTGTCAATACGTTCTTAAAATTTTATTAATGTATTATTTATTTGAATCTCTTAAAAAAATTATAACTCGAAGATATACAAAATCCAAGTTTATTTACGTTTATTAGACATATATTTTCAATAAATATTTTATTTATAATTTGATTATTGAAGGTAATATGTAAATTTGGTCTTTTTTTATTTTTCATTTAAATTAAATTTTTGTTAAATATTTGAATTTGATTTATTTAGATAATATAATAAAGTAATTTTAAAAATCATCAGGCATCCCATAAATTATTAAGTTTCTTTGTTTTGCATTATTGCATCAGGTGACTGAGCGAGATCTAAAAATGTAACCTAATGTAGAAATTACAAATATAAACCCAAGGAATCAATGGACCGCCATACGTTCTGCCGTGAGGTGCGTGCGTCTTTGCTGATTGTTTGAGAACGCTTCCCAATTAAAATTTATGTTTTTCGACTATTATTTGGCTTAAATTCTTTATTTAAATTCTGTCTTGAGGAATCTTTTGTTCATTATTATCAGCGATTTATTTATTTCATTTATTTATAATTTTGCGTTGGTGTCTAAGATATGGCCACCTTTTTCTTTCTATTTTTAAATTAACTTTTTGGCTTTTGCGCAAGGTGATTTTTTATTGGAATTTTTTTAAATCCTGCTAAATTTAATTTTTACCCATTTTTATGCATGAGACCAGTGGTAATTATCATTTTTTATATATTCAATTATTTATATTTTAAGCATCCTTTAAATTTTTTTCATTTAGAATTAGTTGTAATGCTACATTTTTTAGTTACTTTTCAACTTTGGATCATTTAATTTCCTTTGCTTTCTGTGCGATTGGTCTTCAGTCTCGATATTAAATTATGATTGTATATACATATGATATTTGGTATGAAGCATTTGAATTGATAGAAATGCAGACGCTGATTAAAAATGCACTAAATAAAAAAACTTTTGCTAACAATAATATCAAACTGCACATTTTTGAAACTTATTGTAAAATATTGATTAAATGAAAACCAAAATTTATTAACACTAAATGTAAATAAATAAACATTATCACTTAATTTGATGGCTTAGCCATCATTTATTTTTTCTATTTTGGAGACGTGGACATTTTTTCGAATAAAAATTTAATTTTTGAACATATTTTGTTGGTACAAATAAAATGTTTTTGATTAAATATGTTGCTGGATCGGCGTAAATAATCAAAATAGAAAAAAAAAACAATAAACCGATAATGGATTAAAAAATTATGCATAAAAACTTAGTCTTACTAAATTTTAGAAAACTGTTGTGTCATGATTTCTTTTAAATAAATAAAACTCAAATTCATGCTAATCAATTTTGCAAATACAATACTTATTAAATTTAATAATAATCATTAAAAAAGATTTTCTTCAAATATTTGATTCAATCTTCAATAAAATTTATAATATGATAAAAAATAATTTATAAATTATTCATTAAACTGCTAAAATTACTAAAACATTTAAACATAATATTTTCAAAATAATAGGCAGATTTAAAAATTTAGTTAAGTTTGCGCGTCAGTGAAAGAATGATGACACTTTAAAAAGCTTTAAATTTGCAATCCGTTTTCAAACATCAGTTATTTATATCAATTAACCAGCGTTCATGAAATGTGATATGAAAAATTTAAACTATATGTTAATTAAAACCCTGGCTTTTAACGTACTTTATCTACAATAAAGCCTTCCAACGAAATTCCTAAAGAATTGTTATCTAATTTATAATAGTCAGAATTATGCCTACTTAGTTTACACTAGCTTTATTTATTTGTAACTCATTGAGAAAATGGTGGTTAAAATTATTGTAAACAATGTTAATTTTTTGACCACTTTTATGAACTTTTTGTTAATATTACGTTTATTTTTAGTTTTTTCAGTATCTCTGCAACATTAATCGTACAGTTGAAAGATCCTTGCATAAAAAACTATTCATGACATTGCTTGTTAATTTTATTTTGATGAAAATATTATGAGTATTTTTTATCAACTTTTACGTTGATGGACGCCTCAATCTCGTAACCTTTGTTTCGAGTTCTTCCTCTGCCTCCTCGAGTGGTCGGCTTAATTAATATTATAATTGTATTTTTATCAACTTTTGCAGATCACTTTAAAAAAAGCTGCAGATTGAAAAGAGGTTCATTAAATTAAATTGATATAATTCAGATCTATCCAGTTTATGATTTTGTTATTTTATCACCATTGGGGTCAACAATTTACATTACTTATTTATTTTTAATTTTTATATCTATATCATTATTATAATTTATTTTTAATAAATTTCCAATTAATTCATTTACTAAATTGACATTACGTAATAATATTTTTTATCTGCATTTACATATTTGTCCCATTACTTATAAAATGTTTAACCATTATAAAATCTTCAACAAGTAGTTTTTATAATGCGAGTTATAATACCTTTTTTGGTTTATTTGGGTTTTGTTACATTTTTTAGCAATTATTTTAATTTTAAATTAGCCATGAATTCATTTTTAAGTGCATACATTTCTCAAGTAACTGACTGCATTAGGTTTTTAAACCTTGATGAATAAATTAACAAGGGAACTGAGCAAAAGTTACGAAAGTGGGATCAACGATTTATCGGAAGTGCTGGCATTAAATATGACGTTACATTTACAAATTTAATTATTAATTAATGTTAGTTATTAATGTCTTAATTATAAAGCCTTTGCATTTATTGAAGGTTTAGGATTTTCAGAAACGAATTGCCGGGCTGGGAAATTTCCACGCGAATCCGTATATATATAAAGTTTGAATTTTCAATATATTATTTTTTTTTGTTTGTCTTTAAAATAAAACCTTACTGCTGATATAATCATTTTCCGAGAAAAAAGTGAATTTAATAATAATCTTAAATAATACATGATATGTATGACAAAAGCGAATTTTATGTTAACAATTAAAGTATTAAATCTAAAGAAATAATTTTTTCAATGCCCAAGTTTTAATAATTATATTTTTACATAAATATACTAACAGTAATAATCATTATGACAAGAATAGTCACAATCATCGGGAAAATTGTTACATCGTGCCAAATTTAAAATTTTAACGCAACTATAAAACGATATAATAGAGTAGATTTAATTTATTTTATTAAGTAATTATTGTATTAATATTTAAATTAATACAAGCAATTTTCTAGCTCGAGTATATTTTAATTTAAATTATTCTCTGCCAATGGTTTTTGTCAAAGCAATCGGTGTTTCAACTACAAGAGACCAGGATGAAAAACTACGGTGACGCAAGAACATTTTAATTTAAGATTTATAAAAGCATATGAAGCTCAAATAAATTTTGGAAATGCCGCATATGGTTAAACCAGGGCTTGGATCTCAAACTTTCCAAAAGCATCATCAGAACGTGAAAAAAGCATCATTGAGCACTAAAAAGCATCAAATTCGCCATTTCTTCATTAAACCCAAGAAATTTAAGTAAACATAGCTTTATTCGTTATATTTGTTGTTGCCAACAATTGATTTGAGCAATTTCTTGTCACAATTAGCATTCTAGCGATTTTTCATGAATTTTTTGCGCGCGGTTTTTTAAAAAATTTTGAGAAAAGGGGGCGCGGGGTCAGCGGTGCCGATAGCGCCGCCTAGAAATCTTGAAATTTTCATTCATTTTCCAAAAACCACAAGAAATTTGCAAAAAGTCTACAATGTTCCTAAAGAACTACAAAAAGCATCAAAGCATCATTATCAAAAAAAAAGCATCATTGGATTATCGAAAAACAACAAAAAGATGCTAAAGCATCAGATTTCCGAGCCCTGGGTTAAACTATTAATAAGAAATTATGTTATAGTATAAATATGCAAAGTCATTACCTATAAGCAACAGTATATTGCTGAGAAATTAAAAAATACGATCTATTTAGAAATATTAGAAAGATTAGTTGGAACATATACAATATACTAAAGTAATTTTTTCCGAATGCGGCAAAAAATTTTTGAATTAAAGAGTCGATTTTATTTAACCATTATAAACTTTTCAACATTTTATATGTATGTCAGCTTAACTTGCTAAAATAAATGAAAAATTTTTATCATCGTAAATCATAAATTTATGATTTTTTATAGGAAGATATTTTGTGCATAAATAAACTTTAAATTTTATTTAGTTTTAAAAACAGTATGGTTAATTATTTTATTCTAATTAATTCATCTTGATAGAATTTTTTTGTTTGTTTAATTTTAACGACCAGAAGTAACTGATTTGTTATGATATTTCAGGTTTTCATACGTGCAGTCTAGCAATAACAAAAAATATTAGAATTTAATTTAATGTTTAATTTTTTAATATGCGGATTTATTATTTTTACTATTTGTTGCATGCACACAAAATATGCACCTTTTTGTTGTTTTTTTGGTAGTTGTTTAACATATGAAATACTTTAAATATATTTATGCTTTAGAAAATGAGAGAATATTGTTATAATTAATAATAATAGAATATTTAGGGCATCACTGCGATAAAGTGGTTTAACCCGTCTTTTTGCTTGTGCGCATTTTTAAGTCCAGAGGAATTTAAGGACCCCATACTTAATTTGTACAACAGCCAATTTCGTACTCGCGTGGATAAACTAAACATATAAAACGATTAATGATAACAAAATGTTATGTTTAAATTTTGTTTTTTTTAATTTTAAAGCTAGCATTTCAATCAGTTTGTTAATTGCTTCTTAAATAAAATTTTAATAATAATAAAACATACGATGTTGGCTGTGTGCTGGCAGCAAGCATTCAGATTTAATAAATAAAAACTTCAATAACAATAAATTATTGGCTGTGAAAATTTAAAAATATACATAAATTAAATATTGTTCTCATGTATTTCTTGCATTTCATATACAGATATCTAACAAAATAATTGGCATAATTTACAAAGATAATCGAAAAGATCCACCAATTGTAGCTTTTAATATTTCTGATATTTTAAAAATTAACATTTTAATATGTGCAAAAGGGCAATACTTTTAGACTTCGCGAAAAGGCCGGTGGCCGACTCGCCCATCCTGCTCATACATCAGGAGACACGATGGAAGCCGAGGAGACCAGTTTCTCGGCGTAAAACAGCAGTCAAACGCGCAGTGATCCAGCTCCTAAGCATTTGGAGCAATTTATATTATTATTAAGCATTATTTAAATTACATTTAAATCTACAGTTTTAAAATAAACCTTATAACAAAATTTTAAATTTTGTAGATCTACTAGTAAAAATAATTTGAATTTTTCATAAAAAGTGAAAAGGTGAGTAATAAGTTTTCTTTACAGCAATAATCTTTAAAATATTCAACTGAGAAAGTGAATTACGACGAAAGCTATCAAAAAACGGCAACCCCGCAAAGTGATAAAATTTATTTTAAAAATAATAGAAAGTGCTAAAAGCAAAAATAGAAAAAATCATAAATAATATGATTGAAATATTCAAATATTAAACAATAATCTAAATAATGATGTTATATAAAAATATAACACAAATTTATGCCTTTATTAAGATTAATTTTTATTATTGTTTGCATAATAAAACATTTTTTAATCGTTTTTAAATTAACTGTTGTATATCACTTTATTCACTTAAATTTAGTTAATATTTATAATTTATTTAAAAAATTATTTTATTAAAGAGACCTGAATTTTGTATTTTGGTTTTAAATAAAAATTTTTTATAAATCTAGAAATTGTTTTTCCTATAAAAAATTATCATAATTACCAAATTGTGACTTCCAGCGGGCGTACGGTCCGAATACCGACCGGTCCGAATACCGACCGGTCCGAATACCGACCAAGCCAAAATCGGTCCGAATACCGACCGGGCAATAACTTGCTTTAACTTTGACATATTCAGACATTATTATAGTCATTCGAAAGCTCTTCCAGAGCTGAAGCTATTGTTAAGCAAATGTTTTGTGATTGGACAAGTTTCAAAAAAGTTATGGCCAAAAAACCCAAAAGTCGGGATTCAAAAATTTTTTTAAAAGTTTTTTGGCCATAACTTTTTTGAAACTTGTCCAATTACAAAACTTTTCTTAACAATAGCTTCAGCTCTTGAAGAGCTTTCGAATGACTATAATAATGTCTGAGTATGTCAAAGTTAAAGCAAGTTATTGCCCAATCTGTCCCGGTCGGTATTCGGATATGTAGCCGTGTATACTTGTTTTCTCAAAGTGTTTAATATGCTTTAAAAGGCATTATCTAACAAAATTATTTTTATTTATCCGCGCATATCCGTACATTTGAATACCAATGTTTTTATAATCATTTTTAATTTTGGTCGAGGACAGAGCGGAGTCTTTCGTACTTTTTTTTTACCGAGTCCGCCTAATCAAATCGGTGGCACAGTGGGTTGTCTTTTCTGCAAGTCTGGTTTGTGTTTTGGGTTCGAACCCGCTTGTCCAATTAAAAGAATGATCTAATGGTTTGTCTCTTCGACGTGTCAAATATTGTCCGTGTGTTCGTTCACTTAACCTTAATATGCATATTCGAAATTTTTAATGATTACAAAAATAGAAATAATTTAAAGCAAATTAATTATATCTTAGAAAAATTTGACGATGGGATTAAGCAAGGAGTAAGTTACGATTAATGTCTTATAGAAATAATAAATATTTAAAATTAAAACAAATACCAGAACGCAAACCAATTCTTAACGAAATTAATTGCGTTTAAGAAAATTAAAAAGAAAACATTGACGAATTAATATTTACTTTTAATAAAACAAGATTATTTATAATTACGACGTAATTTTAAATATAATTTAAAGACAAAAAGTTTAATGAATAGACAATCATTTTTTTTCCAAAATATCTGTAATATATAAAATCAAAACAAAATAATTACAATTTTAAATATTTAATGGAATATTGTTGTTATCTTATTTAAATTATTAATAAATTTTGATATCAAACTGTGAAACAAACTTTAGTAAATTCCTCTCACTTAAAAATACCAAAACAAATCCCAACTTTTTTGCGGGATATAATCAGCATAATTTTAGATGGGGTGCGTTAATGTCCAAATTACTCTAACCATCTGTCTCTCTCTTTTAGCACACTATTTCTTCAAAAGTTACATGTTCAAAAAAGTAGCTAAAACATTTGTTCGAAAGGTCGCATTGATGTCCAAATTACTCTCGCCGTCTGTCTCTCTCTTTTTAACACACTATTTCTTCAAAAAATAAAATGTTCAAAAAAATAACTAAACCAATTTTTAGATAGGCGTTGATTACCAAATTACTCTCGCCGCCTGTCTCTCTCTTTTTAACAAACTATTTCTTCAAAAAATAAAATGTTCAAAAAAGTAACTGAAGCAATTTTTAGATTGGGTGAGTTGATTCTCAAATTACTCTCACCGTTGTCTCTCTCTTTTTAACACACTATTTCTTCAAAAAATAAAATGTTCAAAAAGGTAACGAAAACAATTTTTAGATGGGGTGCGTTGATTACCAAATTACTCTCGCCGCCTTCTCTCTCTTTTTTACTCTCGCCGCCTGTCTCTCTCTTTTTAGCACACTATTTCTTCAAAATATAAAATTATTCAAAAAAGTAACTAAAACAATTTTTAGATAGGGTGCGTTGATTCCCAAATTACTCTCGCCGTTGTCTTTCTCTTTTTAGCACACTATTTCTTCAAAAAATAAAATGTTCAAACCACCTCCAGGTGGTTCCAACAATGAATAAAAAAAAATTTTTAAATCAATGTGTAAAAAGTTTATCAATCCATGCGACGGCTACTCGCTCATCATACAGGGAGATTCATTAATTGAATAATAATGACACATAATTAAAAGAAAACTTTTTGAAGAACAAATAAATTTTTAAATATAAAAAAATTACAAATAAATTAGCACAATGCAGTATCTATAAACCTGTTACCACTTTAGACGACAAACTTTTCTAGTAAATGACTATATTAATTGTTAATTTACAAGATTTATAACAAGTATTGAATAAAACAAAAAATGTAAATTATGTATGTTATATAGAATTAAGAAACTATATTATAAAAACAATTATGCATTTTACATATTATAACAAACATATTATAATAAAACAACAAAATTTTATCAAGTAAAAAAAGAAAAAGATTGTGTCGGTACCATAAAAAAAATAATTAAATATAAAAATAGTTTTTTAAGGCCAAGGTTGATTATGACATTTGCATTGAAAAATAAAAATTTTTGAAATGAGTTTAAGAGAGTATTATTGCAAATTTATTTTTTATATAAATAAATAAAAATTTAAAATATTTTAAAGTACATTTTAATTATATGAAATACATTTACAATAATTAAACATTGAGGTTCTAAGGTATGATTTAATTTTTTAACATGCATTCAGTTTTCAACAATGCTTGAATTTTCCCGTTGTTATAAATTTGCTGAACGTGGAATTCGTATTATGAATAAAGTCTTTATCAATTTTATATTTTGAATTCATGGCTTAAAAGATGTATACATGCAAGTACGATTCTGGGATTTGTGTAATTTATGGTTTTAAAATTCACTCATATATTGTGAATAATAGATATTATTATATGTTTAAAGCCATGATTAAACCTTAAAGTTAAAATAAATTTGCCTGAAATATGCATAAATTAATAAAAATATAAAATAAACAAAGTATTTTTTAATTAAATTTGGTACTCAAAATAATATTTATATTATAATTTTTGAGGACTTTTTATTTATTTATAAATTAGGCTGAAATAGCGACGGAACAAAGTATAAATACTTTTATTTTTAAATTTTAAATCTGAAATTTACAGATTTTTATCTTTTTTGTTAAATAAATTTATAGCATATGTTAAAAATTAATATTTTCATTTATTTTGTTCTTAAAAATGCTGCAAATAAAACCCGATATTTTGTAGACAAGCACTCGAGTCTCTTATTTATAGTTATTTGCGAAATCTTAATATAGCTTTATACTCTTTTAAATCAGCAAGGGCATACGTACTTTATTTAATTTTCTTTTTGTTAATATAGAGAAATTGTGTTTCAAGTTTTTGTTACAAATTCTGTGCATTTATTTATTTATTTTTAGATGTATATAAAAGTTATTAAAAAATTTTTTGGTTGAATAATTTTTATTTTATTATTTTATTGGGTTAACATTTATTTTATTTACATGTTTCTGAATTAGCTGTTTGAATTTTTTTATTAATTCATGAAAATTATTAATTTTTTTTACGTTGAAACCAATTTACACCTTTAAAATGCAATTTTAAATACATTTGGTGTTACTGTAATAATTCAACAATAAATATATTTTTATTTGGTGTTTATAATTACAGTTACCAAATACCAATCAGTAATGTTTATTTTATCATTAATTTTTTTAATTTGATAGCACTTATATTTAGGCAAGTATAACATAGTTATTTTAGTACTTTATTATTGTAACAATTTTCGATTACAAATAGCCGACAGTATCACTGACTTAAGATCATTGAATGAACGCGCGAAATTTGTGAGCAAGCAGCTTCCAAATTCTTGCAGAGGTGGTGCAATCAAATCGATTCATTTCTATGATCAAAAGATGGTTAAATCTTTATTTAGTTATTTGGCCTTAAGCTATAGTTAGTTTCGAGAATTTATTTTCTGTTTTTTAAAACTAAATGTATATGATAATTAAAACAATTTGAATTTTACTTACACATTTTATTGAACATTTTCTTTAAGTTTAAATATTAAAAGAAAAATATTATGCATTTATGTAATTTTATTGTAAAAGGCAGTATTAACAACGAAACATCTTTTAATCCTTTTACATAAATGTTTTTTTTAAATATATTTATTTGCATTTATGTAAAATAATTTATCCCACGGGATTTAAATATCGACCCCTTCCTTCCTTCGGACACTCTCTTTCCCATAATTCATTTACTTTGCACTCGTTTTCCCCACATTGACCCTTGACCAGCAATAAACCATATTTTATTATTTATTCATTCTGTTGTGTCGTTAGACATACCAAATAATTAATAAGTTACGTGTTCCATTCGCAATAATAGTTTTTTGCGAAACAAAAATTTATTTTGTAATTACATTTAGTCTATTGGTTTTTAATCATAAATCAATTTGAAAGCAAATTATATTGTTTACGGCGATTCATTAAGTATTTGGTAATATTTATGTCGGCAAAGTGAGCATATATAATTTTTTTTTAAATTAGAACTTTTAAATTTAAATTTACAATATAGGCATCGATCATATTTTTTGAAGAGATCTGTTTGTCAAATTTAAAAAGCAAAATAATGTTGATTATTTTTTTTAGTTATTTTTAATTTATTGTTTTTATAATACCAAGGCAGTTTTCGTTTATTCTTTTGATTAATTATTAAAGTAATTCCTGCAAAAATAAAATACATTCAATTTAACTCGACTGTAATCATGTTCATAATATTAGAATCATGGAATTAATTCAAACAATAATAATATAAAACATTTATTTTTTTAATCATGAATTTTAAAAAAAAAATTTAAGGAAAATTGTAAAAGTTTTTAGATTTATAAAAAATTAAATGTTTCAATAAATTAAAAAAATTAGATTCAATTCAAAAATATCTTTGTTTTACAATATTTTCAAAATTAATATGTAAATAACACAACAACATACCTATTATTTAAACGAAGAAAAAATGATAAACATTGGGCACCCCAATTTACAAAAGTGGCTGTACACAAAATGGACGTAAGCATACATATAAGTAAGGTTATCAACTATAACAATTCATAAATGTAAATTTAATTTTTTTTATTAAAAAAGTACTATAACCAATAATTTTAAACATCCAATTTGTTGAATTAAAATATTTTGTTTTTCCAAAGTTACAAAAATTAATACAAGTTAATTTTATAAATAAAATAATAACTGCCAAGGATTAACAAATTGAAAATATATTCAAAATAAATTTGTCTTTCCATTAGCAGATTAGCAACGGAGACAGTTTCGGCGTATGTGGAAATAGTCAAAACACTACTTAGCTGCGGCTTGAACACTACAGTAGATGCTCCGATTACGGTGATTTGCAACAAAAACAAAATAAATTTTATTTGAAGGTAGTTGTAACCTGATTTGGTACTTTTTTGAAAAAAATAAAATAAAGATTTTAATGTTACCATTTTCAACTAATCAGCTTTTTTGGACATATTGGACCGATATAAATTAATCTACTAAATACTTTAATCTTGAAAGTTCTAAAACATTTTATACAATAAACTGACACGATTAAATAAATCCTATTTACATAAATCTTTGTGGAAAAATATAGAAAGATAATGCAAATTGCTAGTCATTAAAATGCATAAAGTTTACCTTGGCAGGCAAAATGAAACATTTCTATATGTTTTATTTTCTTTTTTATTATTATTAATAAGAGTAAATAATACGAGTAGGCAATTTTTGATTTTAATTTTATTTCCTCATTTAAAATGCTTTTTTGGTCTTTAGGTTTTGAGTCGAGGGGAATTTGATTAAAGAAATGATTTAATTTTGTGATGGCATAGTTAGACTTGAAAATAAAATTATAATCAATTTATTTTTTATAGCTATTAGATTTTAAAATTTCAGCCTTATAATTAAAAAAAATTTATTCTAAACAATTTGGTATATTGTTCATTTTTTAAATAAATCCATTAATTCATTTTGTTAGCAAAATTTTTATTAATTTTTATTATTTTATTTGGTCAAAATATTTAAATTATTATTTATTATCAATGCTAAAACTGAATAAATACATAACCAATTTATATTAAAATGCAAAGAAACTAATAAATAAAACTTAATAAACTCGAATAATATAAATATATTAATGGGCCATTTATTTATTTTTAAATGAGAAAGAGTATTATTAAATATTTGTTATTCAACGAACGTAAACGAAAATTCTAAACAAATGGTAAATAATCAAGAGCATTCTGTCTGCTAATTTATTCAATTTAGAACAAAGATCAAAGGAAAGCGATGGAATTGATTCATCAGTAACTTTGGATTTTTAAACATTTAAAATGATGCGTGTTATAAAAAGTTCAAAAATCATTAATGCTAGAAAAGTATTTATAAAAAATAATATATATAAAATAACATTAATTTAAAAAATTGAATTCATTTACGAAATAAAAAAAATTTATGGTTTAAAAGTAATTTTTTTATTAAAAGACAAATGTTCTTATGTAATTTATAAATTTTCAAAGAAAATAATTTAAAATTATGGTTTAAGAATATCCTTTTTTTATATTTACTTAATGAAGTTTATAATCTAAAAGTGTTATTATTTTACTACAAATTTTAGGTACACCTAATATGATACAAAGCTGAGCAACAAAAAATCTCACTGTTTAGTAAAATCAAAATAATAAAAAAATCTTTGCATTATTTTATCTGCGGATTTTATTTCCCACATCGCAAAAATGTCATCGACGCACACGGGGGAACAGAAGAAGAAGCTTTACTTAAACATGCCCAATCCATGTTTATACCGCGGACATGAGCAAAAAATAACACGGAGTATAAAAAAATAAACCAGTCCCAAAGGCGACTTTAGTAATGATTATAATAACTTTTATATTTTTTGAGATTGCAGTTAATGCAAAATTTTAATAATGCATTGACTGAATGTATTTGCTCAACCAAAATATCGTTGATGCATCCGAATTGATAGTGAATAGTTCAATTTTACAATAATCATTCATTAATTTTTGAAGCATTACATAACTTATTTTTATTTAGTTTTTTATTATTCAATTTTATTGCAATAAATTTTAGTTTTTTTATATGTGCTAAAATCTTAAACATGTGCATATAATATGAGCTAAAAAATCACAACTATCTGCTAAAAACCCCGAATTGGGGGCAAGTATTTGTTTACAAATAACTTACACGCGGCAGTGTTGTTAATCGCAACATAATCGGAGCGGCGCATCACGAGGCTATTTACGATTTATTTTCAATATTTTTGTTTAATTTCCATTTATAATTGGTTTTGATTATTTTAATTTAAAATGTTGAAAATATCCCACTTTCGACATATGCGTAATCATGCATCAAAACAAAGCCCAGAAAGTATTTTTTATAATATCAAGAAAAAATTATATCTATAAAAATTTAGAAAAATTAAATTTTTGGTTAAACTATTTATTAATAGCCTTTTTATTTTAGCAGCAATGTTATGCGGCACTTTTTAGAACAGTTTTGTCAAGTTTGTCAAGAATTATTTTGTAGATGACCTTTTCGTTTTTTCTTTACCATTTCAAACTTGTTAATTAATTTTATTTATTTTGTTTCTTGATACAATAAACATTTATTAAAATATAAAGCCAATTATAAAATTAATAATAAATTTAATTAAAAAATAAATTAAGATCCTATTAATGTGAAACAAAATTGTGAATTATATGCTTCTTCAATCATAATTTGCACAATCCTTGTCGAGCGCGATGTTGGGAAAGCTAAATATTTTCCAAATGTTTTGACAAATAAAAAAAAGTTAGTTTAAAGAGAAGATATTGACTTGGGCAAAAATAAAAAACAGAATGGATTGGTAGTCGAGAATCGTTTGAATTAAGATATTACAGGATCGAAAAAAAGTTTAATTGCGTTTAAATCATTATTAAATAATATTTTTACCATCAATATTGTTTAAAAAATAAATATAACTATGTCCGTCTTTGAAAAACATAATTTCACAAAATTTAATTTTTATTTAAAAGAAAATACGATTAAACTTGCCGTGTATAAGTATTTTTACAATAAAAAAATCAAGCCTTATTCTTAAATAATGAAAATGTGCTTAAGTGATATTATGAAAATTTAAATTAAGATTCTTTAAATAAACATGAAAACAACCATTTTATTTCAAGCTCGATTATTTTTAACAATAAAAACTTAATCCAAATAGTTTTTTTTTTGATAAACAATGTTTAAAAAATAAGAAGGTGAAGGTTTTTGTGCACCTCATGCTGAAAATTAATAATAAATAAATTCATTAATTAAAACGTGGAATTTTTATATTTCAACAAAATATCCTTTAATTATGAATGTAATTACTTTAAATAGGTTTTGACAAAATTACAGACATAATAACACAAAGAAATACATTTGGGGTACGACATTTCATAAAATAAACAACGATCTTGCACACCAAATATAGCACTTGCCAACATAAAATAATTTAATGGCTAAGATGATAACATTGCATTCAAGTTGAAGAAAAAAAAAACTACTTAAAATACCAAAACTATAAATAAGATTAAATATTAAAATTGCTTAACAATTAAAAATATTTTTATTCAAAACAAATTTGTGTTCACCACAACTAGGATATGTTACCACGAACAAGCCCATTTTGGGACCAGCTCGAGACATAGGCAAATTTTTAATTGAATGTAAAATATGCGACCAAAGACTTATGGGATTACCCTGTACTTTAACAAAAAAAATGTTTTACAAATATTAGTTTTAAGACAAATAAACGAGTAAAAAATTAAAATAATTTAATGGATAAGGAGGATAACATTGTGTTCGAAAGTTTCGTGAAAATTCAAAAAAAAGAAAACTATCTACTTAAAAAATAAAAATATTACATAAATGATTACAAAACAACAAAAAAATAAAAAACGCAATCTGAGACATTGCTAGAGTGGTCGCCGCTAAAATCTTAAAACAATTTGATTATTAAATTTTTCTCATTTTGAGATGACTTAATGGAAAGAATATAATGTTTTTTCCAAAAAATCGAAGCAACTTCAAAAGTAGACAAAAAGCAGCAAAGCATCATTTGACGACTCCCTTGATTCGTTTATTGACATCTCTGAAACATCGAGTCGCAGACCCGTTCAATATTCGCTAAAAACATATTAAAATCAAAAAATAAAAACAAAAATTAGGATAATTAAGTTGTTGGCTTAATCAATTAAAAAGACAAATCATTAACAATCAACAAAACAAATAATTGAAAACAATTGCTTAATTTAATAATTTATGTACATTGCGTACTAAAAATTAAATAACAAGCGTATTTGAATATAATTTTACACCTAAATAACTCGCACTCTTCCGAAAGAAAAGCTCATAGTTATTAACAATTAGATTTAATCATAAATTTATGGGTTTAAAATAAAATATAAAAAGGTGTCAGTTATAAATAATTTGATGCATATTATTAAATTTATTTGTTGAAGATTCCAATCAAAAAATAAATTTAACTACACAATAAGATTAATGATAATATTAATTATAAAAATAATTTAATTTGCTTAAAATACAACGCCGATTTCAGCCCGCGTCTGTTAATTTTTAAGTTATCCTTAATAGTTTGATTAGAGGCCAAAATAAATACATTTACAATAAATACAAAATAACATATAAATGATAAAGGCACATGCTTGAATTTATAAGGAGCTTGTTTTTATATCCAATCTAGCAATATTATTCTTTTAATAAATTAAATTATTCTTAAATTTCTAAATTTAAAACACTCAAACACATAATAAAATTTATCAAAGAAAAAATCTAATTTATAATAATTTTAAAAAACTGATGTACAATTTTACCAAGGCCAATGTTATGAATGATGTGTGAACTGCGGGAAAAAACAATAAAAAAAATTTAGAATTGTAAAAAAATTTTTAAACAAAACATCAATATAGTATATATTATTTAAAGTTAATTTAATTGGAAGGATAAATAAAGCAAACCTCGTAAAATCGTGTTGGAGGACCAGCAGATCATACTGCGTGCCCTCGAGCTCATATGCTGGGGCTGATCATCGAGTGTTGCGCGCAAATACGGAAGACATTTGAGGTTCATGCCCCACATTTTTATTTTGTAAAATTTAATTCTCATTGAAATATAATTTAGGATTTGCTTTTAAATCATATTTAAATTTAAGTTCAAAGATTTAATTTATTTCTATGATAAAGCTATTCCAATTTTAAATTTTGTGAATTTGAATAATTATTTATTTCCTTAAATAATTTGATTTTTTGATTATATTAGGATGTTTGAATGGTTTATACAGAAGCAGAGTTTGAGTACGTATGGCTCCAAAGGCCGAAAAAGACTGTGATCAAGCCAATAATTTTTAGGCACATTTGAATGCGTGTTTTTTTGTTAAATGGCCCCTTTTTTGCAAAGTTTTATTTTTTCTATTTAAGGCATAACATTCATTTACACAAAAATGTTAACTAATTTTTTGGCTTGGGACTTGCATCAAATTCAGCAAAGTTTAAAATTATAAGCTTAAGACATAAATTATAATTAAATGTTTATTTTAAAGCTTAAAAATTAGTTTTTTAAGAATCTTGTAAAGTTATTTTAAGAAAATTAAAAAATTACTAATAATTGAAATTTTAAAATCATTTACAGCTTTATAAGAAATAAAATATTTAAGTTTTTCAACGTCAATGGTCATCATTGCCTACAATAAATACAAAAGATATAAATAAACGCATATTACAACATACAAAAAAGCGAACACGAACACTAAATAAACGATAATACAAAGGAAAGCAAAAAAAACTAATAGCATATTTTGAAAAATAATTAAATGAATTCACTTAATTTTTTCAATCTCGACGAATGACTAATATAGGTAGGTACGTATTATTATTTTAATATAACAAAAAGCTTAAAACCATAAATTTAAATTCCAAAAGAATAAAAAATATTAACAAAAGTAATTCCAAAACACAATTTGTCCCAAAAGACTAACTATAAAATAGATTTGTAATACTAATAAATTTTGTGCAATTAAAGTTCAATTGAAGGGAAATTCAAATGCGAATGCCGAATTGGTTGAACACTGTACAATTTTTTTTAAAAGCACGTCTAATATAAAATACCATTTATAAAAGAAAATAATATAAATAAATATATGTATATTTATTAAAAAAACATCAAAAACATTCCATATTCCAATTACCGTATTTCCTCTATTATAGCCCCCCCCCTCTATTAGAGCCCCCCCCCCCCCCCCCCCCCCTCTAATTGAGCCCCCCTTTTTGGGGGGTTGAAAAATAGAGCCACCCCCCCTCTATTAGAGCCCCCCCCTCTATTAGAGCCCCCCCCCCCCCCCCCTAATAGAGCCCCCCCCCCAATTTTTGAATTTTTTTTTGCAAAATTAGTCATATTTTTTGGATTTTTCAAAATTGTGAAAATAACTCTAGCGCAAAAATTTTTCTTTATTTTTCTTATTTTGATCTCAAAGTATATAAGTCATTGGCCAACTCAACTGGCAAATTTTTGATAATCAAATAATATTATGACGTCACCCATCTTGGTTAAAATAAAATATAAAGTAAAAGATAGTATTGGGCATTAACATAATATTAAATTTACAGTACAAAAATTATTGTAGTTTAATTTACTTCCTTCAATTAATAAAGAAAAGATCCTGTTAAGCTTTGATGGATTTTTTCCCATCAGAAATCATTGTGATCATAATTTTAGTATTTATTCATAAATGTATTACAATCTTTTCTTCATTTTTTCTTTGTCCAACCATCAATTCATTTTTTCTTTATTGCTAAATTGCCCGTGATAATTCATGCGGTTGATACGAGACTACATTAATAACCAAATACTTCAGATTGCTGAATTAGAAAAAATTATAGATATGCTAATTTTTATAATAAAAATAAATTATTAAAAAAATATAACAAAATATTATTCAATAAATAAAAATATAAAATAATTTAAAAAAGCACAAAAAATTGATGAGCCCAGTAAAGATTTACAGAATTATTAAATTATAAATAAAAACGAATTTTATAAAAAAAAATTACTGATTGGAAATGAGTAAGAATTCGTATGTCTAAAGAGTTTTATTAACCATTTATTTCTTGATAAAACAATTAAATAATTTTTTTGATAATGAAATATAACATATAATTATTTATTTCATAAAGAATTAAGTGATCATTAAATAAAAGGTTTTTTATTAATAAAACAAATAGACATTAAGCTTTGCTAAAATTAAACTAAGTGTAGCTGGCAATGATCATTGTTGATCGTTGAGTTTTAAAACAATTATTGAAATAAGTATAAAAAAAATACTATCATTTACGAAAAAATCAATTCACGTTTTTATATTGTAAACAGGGCCGTAGCCAGGGGGGGGGGGAAGGGGGGGGAATTCCCCCCCCCCAAAATGAAATTTGACAAAAAAAAAAAACAAGAGGGGGGACCCTATTGTTTTGCACTTTTACAATTTTTTTGACTATTTTTCTTACATTTTCCATCAAAAATCAAAAAATTTTCTCCGGCGGCGCCTATCGGCACCGCCGACCCCTCCCATCCTAAAAAACTTCAAAAAAAAGTGCCGATTTTTAAATTTTTGGTTGCAAATCTTTAACATATTGAGTCAAAAATTCCAATTTTTTCCTCAGCGGCGCCTATCGGCACCGCCGACCCACCCGCCCCTAGAAGTGAAGCAAAATTCGCAAAAAAAAATTTGCTTTTTTGAAAAATTCTCAAAATAAAACGCAGTGGCGCTCAAATGGGAAAGCCATCTGAGCGCGGCGCTCAGATGGACAAATTCCCCCTCCCAAAAAATTTTTCTGGCTACGGCCCTGATTGTAAATACACCAAAATAGAAGTTGACTTTCCTTAATCCACCAAAATCACCTATTATTATTTCTTTGAATGAGAAGCGGAAGTCGAACTAAATGATTATTTGCGGGACCCAAAAATCAAGACTAAAGCCGGCCGACGCCAACTTAAAGAATAACAGAAATTAACAGATTGATTTCACTTAGAAGCACACAAATTTAAAGTAACACTTCAATGTTGCAGGCTTGACCAAAGCAAACATAGTGGCTAAGGAGAGTTAATAAATGTAACATGCCTGTCAAATTTATATGAAATTTTATTAAAATTTAATACCTAAATAACAGAATTGTTTTGGCTAAAAAAATTGAGCTTAAAAAGGCCAACGTGCATTTGAGCTTAACAATAATTAATGAAATCAAATTTATAAATAAAATATTATTTAAAAATTTTAAAAAATTAATAAACCAAAAATATGCAATTTAATTATTAAAAACAATACGAAATATAATCAACCGCTTTGGCGTACAAAGAATTGGCATCGGAGCGCATTCACTGGTATTAAATCAACGTTGTTATTATGACTCGACCAACCTGCTGGTTGTGCTGGTAGTGGAGAATTTTAAAATAATCAGTTTTATTCGGATAAGTGCAACGGTTCTTAGTCTTTTAAATTGTCAAAAAGAAAACAACAATAACAAATTAAAAAATATGCTAAAACATATATACAAATGAGTTAAAAAAATTAAATAATTGTAAACTAATTTTTTTCTTTTAATATTATAAATGTCGATGCGATAACACATTTAAAACTTGACAACAAGTTGTAGTTTTCTTCCAATAATCAAGAATGGCGATTAAAAACCTGAAGCATGTAACATTGAAAATTTTAGGAAAAGATTCTAGAATAAATTGGTAAAACGATTATTTCCGATAATCAAAAAAACTGGCTGATTTGCTACAAAGAATACTTGTTATAAATAACACATGATTTCTTTATTAGATAAGTTGTTATTTTATAACTGAATTAAAAACGATAAAAAATAAAAAAGAATTAAACACAAATCTAATATGTTTGGTGGGCGCGAATTTGATGAATTAACTTAACTAACTTTATTAGATTTTACAGAAAACCAACTGATTAAAATTATTAATTAATATGCATTTGAAAAACGGTTACAAATCAAACAAAAAAATGCTTTTGATTCCAAAATAATATTGTATTTTCGAGTTAATTTTAATGTCAAATGCCGCATCTGCTGCCTACGGATTTCACCTGCGTGGTCATAATCAAAACAGACGAATACATTTATTTATAAATTAAAATATATAACAAATGAAACATGAAAAAAAAGTGATACATTTTTAATAATATGCTAGCCTATAAAGAAAATGCAAAAGTAAAGTTGATAACTAACGTAAAGCAGAAGAACTTTTTAATAATAAATAACTAAATAATCAATTAACTTATAAAAGTAAAAGGGAAACCGAAAATAATAATTGTGCAAGCGTGCAGAGGCATGAGGATTTTAGAATTGGACTTTGTTAGTAAATATAATTTTAATTCAAATAACGAAAAAGAAAAAAAAAATTATCAGATTATCTAAAAAATTCATAACTATTGAATATCTATTATATTTTGTAAAAACGCACTCGCTGAGCAACACGAAACTGTGCAGCCGCAAGTGCAGTAGGCACCATCGTGACTGTACGACGAGGAGCACGCTTTTGCTGTGCACGTGAACAATATAAAGTAAATTTTAATTAATCAGATTGGCAAACCATTTAAATTGCTGATGCTTAATTGAAGTCTGTTTAAAATAAAATTATCTAAAACAAAATATAATGAAATATCAATAAAATAATAAATTAATATATGAATGAAATCTAAATTTGACAAATGCCAATAAATAAGTCTGCATAGCTTTTCCAAAGTATGAAAATTACTAACTTAAATGTAAAAAAAAAAATTTAATGTTAAGCTCGGTTATGAAGAAGATACACTAATAAATTATCTTTCAATTCGCGGTTTTTTAATTTTTATTTGGATTTTTAATACTTTAATTTTTCTTATTAATTTCTATGCCATTCGATAGCTTGTGATGAGACTAAGCTGTTATTAAGGTAAGGTTTTGCAATTGGATAAGTCTTAAAAAGTTATGGCCAAAAAAGTGTAAAAATCGATATGATCAAAACTCTTGCGACATAAAAAAAATGTGGTATTTGTATTACGGGGAAATTTTGCACAGAAAAATGAACTTTTCAAAGTTTTTTGCCATAACTTTTTTAAGACTTATCAAATATATACATACTTTCAATTTATTTTACACTGTACAATTTCTCGATAGGGGCAGAGATTTTTAGTTAGACAACAGCTATTTGCGATATCAAGCAAGCCAAATCCGGTCCATCCATATCATCAGTCAAATGAGCCGTGCGTTATTATGCTCCCGGCGCACTCTGATTTATCAATATTAATAAAATTTATTCTAAGATCGATTCTGGTATTAAAAATTAATTTAGTTTTGTTTTATTTTACTAGCGGCACCATAGTACGTTAACAAATATGCAACAAAGCATTTGTTAAATTAATTTATATTGTTATACTTGGTGCGCGACGTTATTAACTTGAAATTGTTGCTTAAGCCGATTAATGCCAAAAGGTATACGGTTTAAATTCTAACTTTTAAATTTGCAGTAAGTCAAAGCCTTTAAAGGCACAATTCTTTTAGATTTTTCCTGTTCTTAATTCTTTTGACACTGTTAAAAACATTTTCCATTCTCTTGAACTTTTTAAAATTAATATTATGTGTCCGAAAAAACGTTGAGGTCGTTATTAAAGGTTTCTTAAAATAAATATTATTTAATGGCTTCCCATCAGCAGTTAATACAATTATTAAACCCAATGTTTAATCGTTTTGGTATTTTTTGTTGAATATGCACAAATTTTTTCTTCTTCTTTGCAATTATTTATTTTATAAATGTTTTGAAGAACTAACCGCGTACTACACTTATTGATTTTTTTAAAAATTTTATTACTTATTAGTTTTTCTTTTTATGTTCTCGACTTTTGCAACTTTTCATGCATTAATTAATTTGAAAATCGTCCCTTTTTATTGTAATATTTTATAAATTATTTTTTTAATTTTTTTTAATAATCGATTTTTTTATTTAGTTGTATGGGTTAGACCGGCTGCTACAGATTTTTTCTCACTCAAAACTTTTCAATTTCTTTGTTGTTCGGTCATCTGAGATTTGTGGATGGCTAACGAATGGAAGGTGAAAAAACAGCATCATTGCAAAATTTATTTTAAGCATCAATGGAATGATTGCCGTCGATTGTGTTTCATTGTAATTTTTCCAGTTAAATATTTTCAATTTTTGCCACTGAAAATTTTTTTTATTAGTAATTAGTCATTAAATTTTTAAATATTTATTTAAAAGTGGCAAATAAAAATTTGTATTTTGAAGTTTGTTCAAGATAATATTCAAAAATAACTGAGCCTTTTAATCTTTTATTTATAGAATTAAGGCGTTTTTTAATTTTAATTTTATTGAATAACTTTTAGAAGAATTGCGCTGGACGGACCCGGATGGATATCTTTGATTCGTTGCCTATCTTGAATTTAGCTTTAAACGAAAATGTTATTCAGAGCGTATCACCTTTGTATATTTTGTTTCGCAATTGGATGTGAGAATAACAAACTTTGTTAAAAAATAGGAGTTTCTAAAACGGTTTTGTTTGCAGCAGGAGGGATTATAGGTACACGTTCAATAATATAAATCAAATAATAATGCTATTTCATTTCTGTTTTTACAATAAACGTATAAAGGAATAATAATTATTAAAAAACTATTATTATTATATTATTTATCAATAAATATAATCTTGGACATCTTCATCAACCAACTCTGATTTCTACTATAATTTTTAAATTTTAGCAATTCATTTTAAAAATTTGTAACTGTTGTTTTATTCGTTATCTAAAAATTTTTAAATTTTTCCGATTCTATAAATAGTTTAGATAAATTCACAAGGTTCATTTTATTTTTTTGGTTGGATGACATTCTCTTTAAATTAACATGATGTTATCAATTTTAATGAACATTATTACATCGTTTTAATTGTTAACGTTTCCTCGTTCTTATTTCTTTAGAAGATAAGACATTTTTTAATAAAAATAAAAACATTATCCTATACGAAGCAAATACAATTATTGGGTATGTTTAATTATTTTTTCCGTTGAACCTGGCATCTATACGGCTCGTCCTTGGGCCGTTATAAGTCAAGTTTTTGGGGAAATTGCAGGATTTGAATCTAAATTTTTGGTGCCGCTGATGTTTCCAATTCGGTGCTTCCGAAAAGCTGAGGAAAAGAGCATTAATTTGCGTTATTTATTGAAATATACTAAATAAAAATACTTATGATTCAAAACATTCATTTATTGTTTTGTTTACAACTAAATATCAGTTTTATGTGATTCTACAATGATTTTTCATAATAATTGTTAGACCTAAATAAAATATTTTTATGTAAAATTCTTATTTGCTTAATTTCAAAGAGTAATCACTTAATCACAATTTTGCATAAAGTGGTAATTGTGTTAATTTAGGCACACTTCAAAAATTGGATTTCGTTACTTATTTAACTTGAACCAAATATTAGAGAAAGTAGATAAACTAATAAAAATATGAAAAAATTAAACTAAAACGCGAAAGTGAATATTCTCATCGTTAAAAATATTTTTAAAGTATTTCATAAACATTACTTTATGGAGCTTTATCCTTATACCTAACTGAAATTGAAGCAAACGCAAGAATGTGTTATATTTGAATTTGACAAAACTTTCTTTGGATTCGCTTTACATTAAGCGTTTAAGCAATAGAGGAAGGACTGAGTCCGGTTCTGATTAATTTAAGTTAGATAGTTGTTTTTGCTTTTACCAAAATGTTTATTGTAAAGAGTCCTTAAATTTACACAACAAAATATATAAATCTTAAATAATGAGGAATGAAAACATATTATGAAGCCATAAATTAATTTAAAAAAAGAAACCTAATTTAATAGACATAAATTAAAATATAAAATTTTAAAAAATATTTAATTAACACGGGTTGATCAATAAAGTATTTTAACAAATTTAAGTGCGTCAGTTTCAATTATAACATTGATTAGGAAGAACCAGCAGCCATGTCCTGCAGAATCACGATTTTTAAAAGATTATTAAATATTTTCAAAAAAATAACCAAAACTTTTTTACTCGAAGAGAGAGCCTGACAGAGCGAATGGTAGAACAAAACCAGAAGAAAAAGGTGGGAAGTTTTGCTTCTGCCTTTTTTTGAGCATAATTCTACGACGTATTAACTAAATAATAAATATTAAAATCTTTAAAATACAAAAAATCAATTAAATCTATTATCATTAAAGAATTAATTAAAATATTGTCCATTTTTTATTTTAGAAGATCCAAAAACAGTTGAATATAAAAGCGATAAATTAGACCTAATATGACAAAAAGCGTAAAACACCACTAATCAATTCCGCAAACTTGCAAATATTGGAAAATTTCTTATTGTTAGATAAGAAGCGGCATCTCCACTGCCATACTTACATAAATATTGTAAATTGCTCTTTCTTAATAATTCATATGTGGTTATGCTTAAAAATGTTTCTATTCACCTTTATTCCTCATTACTTAAGCTTAAAATGGGCATTGTGGTCACCATTAGAGGGTTATATATTTATTATAAAATAAAAGTTCTATTCTCATTAAAATGAATAAATAACGATTAATTTATTGGCAACCTGTTAATTGTATAATGAAGAATCTAATCCACAGACGGGATCGATAAGCATAAATATTAATAATTAGATCATGATTTTGTTGAAATTTACTCATAATAATAATAATAATAAAAATAATTTATAAATAAAACATAGTATCCGGATAACTGTCTGGAAACCTCGTTACATGTGGATAATGGAAGTTTAGCCGAGCTAAAAACTTTAATATATTGAATGTTTTGTGGAGATTTATCTTTGTTTTCGATTAGGCACTCTTACTGGTAGTTTTTTATTTTATTATTTAAATATTCTCATATCAATACTAAATTTTTGATGAAATTATTAAGTTGAGAGTAAATACAATTTTATGTTTACTGATACTATGTTTTTTTGCACTTTTTATTTATGAAGAATAATTAATAAGATGTACATTTCAAAGGTTCTATTGAAGCGTTAATTTGCAAGTTATAATTTTTTAAAATATTTTTAAAATGCTCGTTTTTATTAACTGTTTTATAATATGAAATAGTAATATTTAAATTTATATTTTTATAATTTAAGTTATTTACTCGTCCGACTTGTATAATTAATTGATCCAATTAAAGCCTTTGTAATTTTAATTAATCCTTGTTTCGAAAACTGCTGTCGGATATATGGCAGTAAATTGGGTATCAAAAATTCATCAACCATTTTGCATGTCGGCGCAGAATTAGTGTGGACGATCTTCATTCGCCCGCACAAGCTTTAATATAATTTATTTGTTTTTGTACATTATTAATTTATGTGTTAAATTAAGGTTTTTTAAAATATTGTTGTAAACATTTTTTATTTGAAACGATTAATGTTTATTTATAATTAAAATTTTTAATTAAAAATATTAATTTTGATTAAAAATTTATACTTCATGTGGTGTTTTGACAATGTCATGCACTTCCAGTTTATGGTGTGTGCCATTGACTGGGTTTTTCCAGTTTTTTTTAGAAATTGTATATACAATTTTATATTGTAATTTTAATAATAATAAAAGCAAACAATGCGGCGAAAAAAAAGTTTTATTGTATTTTATTCATAAAACGTTGGTGTTATGGCTTAGGCTTCGTAATTTATTTCAATTTTAATTTCAAGCAATAAATATTAAATATAATAGTTCAATCGTGCATCCTTTTAGCTTCCAGTCTTCGATCAATGTCAGCTCAACGTCAACAAATAACATAAAACAGGGTAATGTAAGTTATAATATTAAAAAATAAAGCTAACGAGAGTTGCACATTATATTAAAGTGATGAATATTGGTAGTAATTGATATTTTGCAAATCGTCTTAAATGCTCTAGAATGCCGGTAGTGACATAAACATTCTAAAAAAAAAGCCTTTAAAAATAATATGCATTTTTATTAAATTCTCTTTTTTTTCCTTAATAATGAATTTTGAACTTTTGTATTATAAATAAATAATAGGAATTTTATTCGGCCAGTTTTATATTAAAATTAAACGTGTTAGTGCGAGCTTTCTTAATAAACTGTTTAATATATGTTTTTGAGCAACTTTAAACGGAAATTTTTTCGGTATATTTTATGTTCGTTTTGAGGTCTTTTGCCTATTTGAAGTTAAACACCAAAGCTTTTTTTAATATTTAAATTCTTGATTTCACTCATTTTTATTCATTATTTTCCAGTGTTTAATTGATGACGTGGGAAAGCCGCCGTTTTGTCAACTAACTTTTCGTTAATTTATAAGAATTTAGGATAGCATAACTAAACAAATAAATAGATTTTGTTAGGACAATATTATTTCCTGAGAATGATTGCAAAAAGCAGATTAAATAAGTTAGGAAATTGGATGGTTTTATTGTTGTGTATTTAATTAAGTCTCTAATTTCAAATGAACAATGCTGGGTCAAAAATAATCCAGCCTTTAATAATTTAATTTAAAAAGAAAATCTATAAATTTTTAATATTATTGTACCCTGGAGTAAAAATAGTTTCCGACTCCAAGGGCGCTGAAAAATTAAAAATGAATATCAACAGTAAAGCCAATTAAAATTTTAAATATATTATTAAAGAAACTTTTCCTTTGAAATTTATTTGAAAATTGCTTAATGTTATTTATGATTTCAGATTTCAGCTTGAAACTCAAAATTTTAAAATCCAAAAACGTATAAAATTGCTATAATTTATAAAAACTTTTTGAAAAAGTAAGTGCCGAAAATAATAATTAAATGAGTTTTTTTTAAAAAGTATAAAGCTAAGTCGAGAGTTTTAGAATCATATGTTAAATAATTAAATTTTATATATAAAAACTTATTCAAAAATATTAAAAGTGAAAAACTGCAGATATTGATGATTATAAACTCGGATCGCGTCATAAAAATTTATAAAATAAAAGTTATATTAAAATATTTTGTAACAAGAAATTATTTAATATTTAAACTAAGATTTTATGAAATTTTAAGTTGCCTTGATTTATTAACAAACCATATTATGGAAAATAAGCAATTAAAAATAAATACTTCTTAAATATCATGGCGATTTAATAAAATCTCATTCGTTGACGACCATGAGAGTACTTACTAGACGAAAATGTCTTCAATCATGTATAAATAGAAAATGAACAAAAAAGATTTTTGAAATATTTTCAAAAAATTCCTTTTTTTTCAATAGATGGAAAATTATATGACATATTTTTATTTTTTTTATATTACTATTATGTTATACCCATTAAGGCCGGATCAATACTCATATGGAAAATTTGAATGTTTACGTCGAAAAGCGTTACGCTTGTCTAATCTGTACTACTTATAAAAAAAGAGAAAAATAATTAAACAAAAAAGTAAACATGCCTTGAAAAAAGAATTATAATTATCTGAAAATCAAAAGTTAATATAAAGCAATAATCTTTAATTTCAGAAATAAAAACCAAATAAAGGCGCCATTTCTATATTAAACAAACAATATAACATTAAATTTAAATTATTCTTTGCATAACATAATAAAAAAAATTTCTGTAAATTATAATATTCAAGAAATATATATGCCACAAAAATATTTTATAAGAGGTAACATATTTCAATTTACTGTATAAGATGTATCCAACCATACTCAATGGAAAATACATCACAGTCATTAATTAATGCCGTAAAATTCTTTCAACGCTCGAGAACCAGAGAATTTTTATTCTAATTTTAAATATAGGTATATATGGGTTTAAAAACCAACATATAATAAATTTAACACACGTCTGCGCTAATTAAACACCTTAAAATTAGAATGCTAAAAAATTTCATGCAAAATGTACATAAAAACAATAATGATTAAAGAAAGCCTAGTTCGAGAAAGTCCGTATTGATATGACTGCCTTCTTTCTTATTTAATTTCTTTTAAAAATCCAAAAAAAAAATATTTAGCATGGAAAGCACTAATCCAAATAAACAAAAATTTACTATAAACATTTGAACTCAAGCATTACTCATCTAGTCTATACTGTGAATTGTTTTTTTAAAATAACTATTTATTTAATAATAAAAAAACTGAGACAAAATGACATTTTCAACTTATTCTTAATTAAAGTTGTGCCGCAAGAAATCGGCGCCCGCATCGAGCGCTACGGTGTAGCGCCGGGACTCACGTTGGTCGGCGACTTCAACGAAGAGGCGGCCATTTGAACAAATTAAATTGTAACAGTTTAAGAAGAAAACTCGCTCAAAATTAAAAAAAATATTAAATCTAAAACATAATAAATTATAAAATAAACTTTATTTATAAATAATTTTAATAGATCATCATGTTAAAAAAATATTATTATTTAATTATATTAAATATTTGAGGTTTAATTTTTCTTTTGTGTTATTAAACATATTTTTTTTTATTCTTTTTAAAATATTTTAAGATTTATAAAAATGTCTGTTAGCACTGCTTTAATTTTGAGATGCTTTATTATTTGTGTCAGTGATTGCCGTATTATTTCTCATTTATTTTTGTTAAATTTTAATTTAAATGTTTCGTTTGTTATTTTTTAAGCGAAAATGCTTATTGGCTTCTTCGATAATTTTAATTTGTAAATTATAAATATCATTTAAAGTCAATGGAAATGTGTAACGTGATGAGTAGGGTCTTATTATTTAATCTCAGCTTTAAAATAACTTATATATCTGTTTTATAAAATATTATCTTCTACCTTAGCATTATTTAATCAATTCAATTTATTATTGGTATTAATTATTTTATTTTTAATTTGACTATGACGACTTCTGGCTGTACGGAAGCATTATTGTAATATAATTGTTTACAAAGTTTAATTTCAAATGATTAAACATTTTTTGGGACTAACATGCTGGTATTGGGTATCTTGAATGAGACTTGGGTAATTAACCTTTATGTATACTTTATGTATTATCATCAAGTTTTTTTTACAGATTAACGACTTAAATTATTTTGTATTCGATGATTTATTATTTAATTAAAGTAATACATATATTTTTCAAGTTATTTATCAGTTAATATGTATAATATTTATTTTCTTTAAATGGGGAGAAAACCCGCCCAACAGATGTGTGTTCTTGTTTAAAAAAAATTGTTGATTCAAAATTCGAATTTTCGGGTTAATCAAAATTCGCATGCAACCAGAGAGTGAAGGTATGACCTCATTCATGCATGGCAGGTTGCTTACCTAATAAGTAATTATTGTTCTTTCTGTCTGGCTGTTTTTTCTGTTTTATTAATGTAAATTTTATCAAGGAAAATATTTTGTTGATTTTGATTATTTTTAAGTATAAACTATTTTTGCAAATTTTCTTTTACATTGTTTTATTTACTATATGACAGTAAACTTTGTTTATCTACTTTATACTTCTTATATTTATTTTATTATTTTTTTTTGGTTAAATTTATTAAATTTTTCGAATAATTTTACAGTACTTTTTTTTGATTTATGCTATGGTACTCACACGCCGTTGTACTGCCTGCTAAAACGAGCCAGCCTCACGCTAAGTCCTTTTTTAATAATTATTTCACCGTTTTCAGGGTTATAAAAATATGTTCTCTTTTTTTATTGTCATTGATTTTTGTTTTTTATTTACTATAAATCAAAGTTTCCGAAAACGCAAATTTTAAAAGAATATTATTTATTTAAATAATGGAATTTTTTTCATCACATATTATTTCTTGCCAATAAAGGTAAACAATTATTAATGATTTTATTTATGCTTTTTTAAATTGTTTTTTATTCTTCAGAATTTTATAAAAAATGCGAAAAAGAATCTTCTAACATTTCTAACCCACATCCATAAATTACCTTTAGATCATCTTTTGGTTTGCTTGCTAAAATCAGGAAATGAATTTATTTTGATCACATTTTTTTTTAACGACCAGATTAGATGATAATTTTGTGTTAATTCAGTTTTTATTTGTACATCTACTGAAGACTTTTATAATATATTTTTCTATCATTTCAACCGTAGAACGTTATTTGATGAGCAGAGCGTGCGATATTAACCCATTTAAAAAAATAAATCAATAATTAATATTTAAAACATAGAATAAAAATTATGTTTAAATCGCATTGGAAACAATGAATTAGGCTGACTGATAATAATTACACAATTCAAAAAGCTTATGTTAAATTCAAATAACCCAATAATATCACTAAATATTAAAAAATATAATGTATAAACAGAAGGTAGAATTAAACTTAAAGTGCATAGCCAAATATATATTTATATAATGTAAAATTCAGCAATGAAATTAATTAAGACGATTGACACGGAACGATCCAGCATTATAAAAAGCCAATGGATTGGTAATTGAAGAAATAATGCTAAAATATATTTTTATAAAGATATAAAATATAATTAGAAAAACTTGTCATAAGGTGTCATAAGCTTTTTTTGTAAACAGGATTAATTTTATACATTTATAATGTAATAATAATATTCATTATTTAATTTGATGAATTCGTTTTAAGAAAATAATTTTTCTTTAACTGTGTCATTCGCTAAATATTTTATGGCATATAAATAAAAAACAATTGCATATAAAATTTGGCAATATAAATAATAAGCATATGCTATATTCGCATAGTTAAAAATTAGAAATAATGGATAAGCACGTATTTATAAAAAGAAAATTTTTTATTTTTGCAATAAAAAAATTAACACTATATAAATGATACCACAAAACCAAATATTTTAATTTTAAAACAATAATGTGATCTATTAAAAATAACCATAAAGGCGGTTGAGCATGGGAACAGATACAACGTTTTCTATAGAGGAAGCACACACATGCATTAAAACAAGTTTAACATCTTTATTAAAATTTCTGAAAAATAAAAAAAATAAATGCATGACTAAAACAAAATGTTCATAATAAAAAAAAGCTTGCACTCCCGCATTCTTATCTACTTGCCGTTAGTCAAAATTCAACGCAGATGATAATATAAATAAAATGGTTAAACTATTATTACTATAAAATATTTATGATAAAATACATATCTCTTAACTAAAAACACAAAAAATACAAAATTAATATTTTCTTTAACATCATCAACAAAGCTCAAGCATTAATAGTAATGACCAATGACAGTTTTCAGCTTAAAACTCAAAATTTTTAAACACCATAGACGTATAAAATTGCTAAAAACACAGAAAAACATTTTTTTGATTAAAAAAATGCTCTTTTCAAATGGTTAATTATTTATATTTATTGAATAAAGTGATTTAAAAATAGTGAATATAATGCTTTTTTAAATTGTTTTATTTGTTTTAAGGTAAATTAAATTTGAAGGAAAGATTAAGTTTGCAAAAATTCTGACTGCTTTTTAGTTTTGTTGATTAAAATTAATCCGTTTCACAAAAATTAAATTTTAAATATTAAACATGAAACTATTCTTTCAATATTAATGTATTACCACTTTTTGCCATTAATGAAAGGTTCTCGTCAGGGTCAAGTATTCATTCATGGTGCCATTGACTTTTGATGAGTCCGGGTTTAAATAGTTTTGCGCCGAAACATCGACGAAAAGCGGGAATCATTAACGGAGGTCATTTTGTATTATAACAAAGAAGGATAAGGTAAAATCAAATGATTGTCTTCCTAAAATAAACAAGGTGAATAGAATCATTATTTTTATATAAATTTTTTATATAAATAATGCCTGCACGCGAACATTCTCTAAAAACCTGAATTTGCCACTTTTTTCCATTTTGTATATAACCTTAATATAGGCGTGTCAGCAGCTAAAAAAACTACTTATTCAATTCAATAAAATTATATTGTATTAAAATGTGGGCAAATATTTTGAAAATCAATAAATTAAAACAATTTCAAATAATTGTTTTTTAATGCAACTGCTAACACACAGTAAAATTTCACTTAAACAAATCAAAACTCTTTGTCTAGTCAAAAGATTAATTACTTAAAATTAATTATTTAATTTAACAAATGCAAAAAAAAAACAATACTATATATTTTGATAAAACGACGGTTAAAAATACACCTAATTTGAGATCAAATAATACCAGAGTAATGCACAAAAGGTTTAGCATTAACTCAAACCTTTAAATTACCTAAACGTTAACATAAAGAGGTCTAAGTTGTGCTTTCAAGATTGTTAATTTGATGAATTAATACTTTAATACAAACATTATTGTAAGATGCTGAGATTAAAAATAAGGATAACAAGAAAGAAATAAAATAACAAATTTAAAACTAAATAATTTCTGACAATCAATCATTTATAATAGATTTATAAATTATTTATTTGTTAAACCTTTGGAAAAATTAAGCAAATATTGCTCTATTCAATTTAGTTAATATAATATTGTATCAAACTAAACAAAATAAATTTTTAATTTCAATTGAAATTTGAATCAGCATCCCGTCCGAATACGGATAAAACTGTTTGTCTGATATTTTTGAACAATTTTTACAAAAATAATTGAATAAAATGTAAACTTTTTGTGGTTAAAAAATCTTGCCATAATGCCGCTTAAAATAATCAACTAAAACATGTTTAATTATCATAAACCATTCAAATTTGACACCATCATTAAAACATAATTTCATAAGCGATTTCAGAGAATGCAAATAATATCCCGACGATCTGGACACTTGGTTTTTATATTAATATGAGCAAACAAACAAACAAACAAACAAACAAAGATACACGTGATGAAGTTTACTGTAAATAAAAAATAACGAAACACTTTTTCTTGCTTTTTCATTTTATAATAAATTAAAATAAGTTTATTAAAACCTTGTTATATGTTCATCGTTATAAATTGTAATAAATAGTAAAAAAAAAATTCTTAATTGATTCAATAAAGATAAAATTATTTTAAAAGAATAAAAAAACTAACAAATAAGATTTATTAAATAACAAATTTTTTGTTCAAAGTATTGCTAATTATTTAAAAAAAAATTAAAGTTGGACGATTTAAAAAAAGATAAATTCCATTAAAAATATAAGACATAAAGTTGAAACTCTGGCATTGAGAATTTGCTTAATTTATTGTTTCTTCCTTCACTCTTTACTCAAATTTTTTTGCTTGAGAAACTATTTGAAAGTGTTTTGATGCGGCAAATGATTGGGTGGTTTCAGCTCCACTGTTTTTTTACTAATTTTAGATATTTCTGATCATATATTTTAATGTTCCTTTAACATTAACAATTGCGTTGTTGATGCACTCAGCGCGAATGATTTTGCCACTGCAAGTGAGAGCATTTTTTTGGTGGCGTTTAATTCATTTGCCAAAAATCTTCATTTTGTGCCGCTTTTTGGAATCAGTAACAATAACTAATGATTTTTAAAAATTATTATTATGGATTCTCAACGTAGTTTATTCTTAAACGTTATGCCAGATGCAAAAAATGTTTACATTGAATTAGTCACTTTCTCTATGTTTTAGGGTCAGCATTCTGTTGGCTTGTCTTATAAAATAATTCTGATTATTATTCAAAGTGTATGATTTATTTTTATTTTTTTTTAAATTTAAATAAATAAAAAAAGCAAAAGCAGTTGATTATTTAAGATTTTAATTCTTAAAAAGAACTAAAATTCTTTTAAAATAATTTGCATCATTGTTTTAGCGTCGCGCCATGTTGCTGTTACATAGTTTGGTGTTAATATAGCCGCAATTCTGTTAGGCTCTCTATGCATTTGGTTTTCATTCTATACTTAAGTAATTTTTTATCATGAAGTTTGTTTAAATATTAATTAAGTTTCGGTTTGAAAATTTCGGCCATTTGGCTTTATTAAAATATTGTTTTCTTTTTTAATTTTATAAAAGGTATAATTTTTTTGTACTTTATTTTTTTAATTTAATGGTTAACTTTTGCGTCAATTTAAAAAATAATAACTGTAGTGATAACTAAAGAAAACAGATATAGTTTGTATACAAAAAGCATATAAAATTTAAAATATAATTACTTTTATAAATAATTAAAAATATTTCTTTGCGTTATAAACGGCCCCAACGTTTTGGGTGCACCACTGCTCTCGTCACCAATGAATTGGTATTTATTATAAATAATCATTCGGCTTTTAAATTTAATAGTTTAATAGTTAATTCTTTAATTAAATAATTCAACAATTAATGAAAATAACATGTCCATTGTTCTCGTAATAACTCTTTTGTTTTTCCAAGTGATTAAATAAAATTTACACAACAATTCACTGTAATAGTTAGCTCAAGCTTTTAATTTTGATTTTATTAACTGTCGTTATATTAAAAATTACTATTTATTTGCGTTGTATTTTTTTTTAAATTCATTTTTTTATTGAATTATTAAAATCAAAATTACATTGCTTTGGGACTAAGCCAGTCGTCAAAGTAGAGGTGTTCAGTTCACTTTTGAAAAATATCCATAAGGCAATACCAATTAGTATGATTCTGGTCATTTTTTTACATCCAAGTTTATAGATTTTAGTAAATTGAATGTTGCTTGCCTTTTATTTCTTAATTGTTTAGGTGTAATTATTCATGTCCTTGCGTCAAATTTTTCGTGGGCAAGTTTATTGACATTTTTCTGTGAAATAATAAACTAATTAGGTTAATTAATTCGAGTATTCCTTAACGGTAATCTTTTTAGCAGATTACAAAAAATAGCCAAAAATAAAACAATCAACCAACAATAAAATGTTGGAACAAGGCCGAAATAAGAGGTTAAATTAAACTTGAAGTCATAAGATTTAATATTCATAAAAAAGTATTGATAATTTAAATATAAAGTTTATTAATATCCAAAAACCTGTTCATCTTTTGTTTTAATTGATTTTATGTTTGGGTTTATTTGCTAACTTTATTTGTAATTTTAAAATAAAGGATTTCTAAATTTGTCGGACAATCGCTTTTAGCTTTTCATATTTGTCGGTCTGTATAAGGGGTATTTCTTTTGAAAAATTGAGATTAATTTGTGAAAACTATTCTTTTTATAATATTTTTGCTTTACGGCCTCGACCGCATCATGTAAACGGGCCATTCGGATTGGCGATCATAATTGAATAGTGTAGGTCGCTGACAATTTGAAAAATCATTGCAATGAAAGAAGTACTTGAACTTGCTGATAAAAGTTGTTTTAAATTTGTTGTTAAATATTATTAAGTTGATATTTATAATATATTTTACTCTAGGTTTATTATTCATTTTTTAACTAAATTCGAAATATGAAATAATGTTTTGATGTTTTTTAATATGGTAATTTATTTTTGATAATGATATAAGTCACTTTAGTAAATATAGTGTTATATTAATTTTTATTATACATAAATAATTAAATATAGGTCGATTACTATTTTTCTCGATGCTAATAAATAACATTGAATTTAGACAGTTATAGATTAACATTTATTTGAACCGAAGATGGACGAAGTATATAAAAGTATGAAAGAATTACTTTGTTAGATAATATTTTAATTTTATTTTGTGGAAAACCATTTTTTAAAATAGAAAAAATATTTTTTGCGATCTAATTACATAATGAATCTTAAAGTATCTACAGCTTTTTGTCTTTACTTGGTTGTTGATGGACTTATTTCTTATCTATTATATTACAATCATGTAATTTTCAGTGGAGATATTTAATTATCACAATGAATAAAATATAGCATCTTCTTCTTTTTAATTAATGTTTTCAGCAATTGGATCAATATGATTTGGGTATTTATTTTTTAAACAAACGTTCCCATAAAAATTTTTGTTATGATTCTTAAAATTACCGAAATACTAAGTAACTTTATGACTAGTGGTTTCAACTTTTTTTCAATTATTTAATATTAGTTATTTTTTAGCGAACAAAATTGTTTGTTGGTTTATTTACTTTTCAATTGGGTTGTTTAAAAATGTTACGTGATTTAAATTTTCTGCATGACTTTGTTACAAGACGAGTTAACGATTATTGTGCTGGCGTTGGACGTAATAAATGAGTGTTTTATTCTTGAACATATTAAATATATTTTTACGATTTCAGCGATATAAATTTTTTTTTGTCATTATAACTTTTTTTATTCAGCTCCTGTGTATTTTACGTTCGTCGAAATGGAGAATAAACAATTTTTTATAGTAAAAAATAATTAATATTGAAATTTTCAAAATATGTTTTGTGTGAATCTTTTTGCGCATTTGTAATTTTATTCTCTTTCTATTTCAATTTACTTTTGTTTTATTTATTAATTTTGGAGAAAGTTATTTTTTGTTTTATCATTGAGCAACAAAAGTCATGGCACATAAAAAAATAATGCATACGTCGCAAACGACCCAGCTGTAAACGTATTTACTACCATTATAATGCTGCAATTTTAAATTAATAAAAAAAAAGTCAAAACAACATTAAGCCAAGCGGCCTCGGCCAGCTTCTCAAAATCTCTTTTGCTTCGGCGTGACCGAGCCGCAAATTTTGGTGTCGTGTCATTTTCAAATTTTAAATCTAAGAATAATATTTACTTAAATTTAGTGGTGCATGGGGTAGAACAAAGAAAATTTAGCTAACACGTTAATTGTTTATATTGTTTATTTCCAAAGGTAACGAGTGAACTTTACACAATTATTTGGCATAAATCAGTATCTTCATTTTTATTTTAAATTTTTTGTTTTTAACACAGTCAGATTCAATATTGTTCTTTGTTTGAAGTTTTGAATATTTTGATTTTTCTTGTTAGAGGCAATTTTAATACTATTCTAAATCTTTTCTCTTTAACTTGAAACTCATTATATCGATTTTTATTTTAAATTTTTATAGAGTTTAATATTAATTACAATTTTAATGAATTTTGTAATAATTATAAATTATATAAATCTATAACCCATTCTGTAGTAGTTTCATTAGAAATAAAATGGATTTGTCTTGGGCTTAATAAATTAATTATTTGTTAATATTAAAAAATATTATATTTACAAACCTTAATTCATTTTTTAATGTATTTCTCAATTTAATATGGGCGTTTGTCAAAAACTGTTATATTAAATATTATTTTGAAAAAATTGCTTCGATTTGACAAACTTTACACATAGCTTAAGTTTATTTCGATAAAAATCTAATTAATTTCCTTTTTTGTTATTCATCCAAACTTGAATGTGTATTTCAAAAATCGAATGTATTTTTGAAAACTAATTTACTTATGTAACAAAACATAATTGTTCATTTAAAGTTAATTTTAATCCATTCGGGTTCGTCACAATATATTTTGTAGAAATAATAAAAATTGTACAAAAAAATATTGGACATCCAGTCATGGCAACATATTTTTATGTTTAACACTTCTCTAAGATTCACGGATATATTTTGGTTAATTTTTTACAAATAGTTAGTTATCTTTCAAATCAAATTTTTATAGCGAATTGTAACATTACAAAACATAAGTATTTATCAGCATTAAAAATTCTAACAATCGTTTTTGATGTAGTGCATGCGCTGACAATGCTTTTCTTGTTGGAAATTAAAAACACCTTATTAGGAATTATTTCATATTGATTATAAATTTATCAAAGCAGACGAGTAATCAATTAATTTCTTTATTTTGCAACAAAAGTTTTAATATTCTTAACGTTAGAACTGTGTTTTGCACAAAAATTAAGTTATAATTCATTTCATTCAATAAGATAATTTTTTATTCATTTTTAAATTGACATTTCTGCTTCTTTCTTTAATTTCTAATATTTGATATTTGTGAAATTCTTTAATCTGTTGACAGGTTTTTGGACCAACAAACTTTTTCACAAAAAAAGACCAAACCTATTTTTTATGTCAAATAAACAAACAAATTCAACAAAAAAAACAATTTTTCCTTTCAATGTTACGCAATTGATAAAAAAAAACTTTTTGCTTTATTTGCTTGCAAATATTATAATAAATAACTTTATCATTTTTTCATTATTGGTTGCAGTTGCCCTTAATTATATGGGTTTTAATTAATCTTTTAATAGATTATAGAGATTTATTTTTTCTAAATTAAGCTAATTGATGATGTTACTTAGTGAATGTATCAATTAAATTAACAAAATTCAAATACATTTGACGGATTAATTATAGCTTTATAATACGAAGATACTATTAACCAGAATTCAATGGACTTTGTTTAAAATTTAAAGAAAATACTAATTTTTATTAGTGAAATAAAAAAAAATTAAAATTAATACAAAAATTGCTTCAAACATTTAAAATCAAAAAATTGACCCTTTATTATAAAGTATTTTAATAATATGAATTGTAAACAAATTTATAATTAAATAATACTATATATCATCAATAAATAATAAAAAGAACTGTTATTAAGTGTTGTTTAAAATTCTTCATTAAATATTCGTTTTTTAATATTTTCTATTACAAACCTACAAACATTAAAAGTTTTGTCGCAGCAATAACTGTTATTCAAATTAAATGTCCAAAATAAAAAATGCGCTTAATATTATTACATTTGACATTTTAAGCAAAAAATCCAAGAATATTCAAAAAGTAATGAAAAAATTTACAATTTTGGGGGTTGAAAACCTGGCCTAAAAACCAGGACCCCCGGTTTAAAACCGACAGTGAACAACACTAGTTTAATCAAATATTCATATTCCTGTATATTTTAAGTACTCAAGTAAGGTTATAATTGAATTAAGATATTCATTATATAGTTGGTCGACAAAATAAACTCCTCAAATTCTTTACGCTTCTTAAAATTCATTAAGCGTTTCTTTTTTGGGTCCACCAATTATATTTGGTTTATACTAATTATTTGTTAATTTTTTTAATTTTCTTGTTTATGTCTCTAACAACCATTATTAAATTGAATATTCTATACTTAATTCTTAACTTGTTCATGCATTAGCTTGGAATACGTATTTGCTATCTTTTCACTTCTGGAGTTAAATATTAGTAAAAAATGAAAATGCACCTCTTAAAATCGAACATTTTTTGGAAAAATTGCTTAACTAAAATGCTATAAAAGGGAAAAATGCACCTTTAAAAATCGTCTGGGAAATGGAGTTTTTAATCATTGGGTCCGGAAAACCTAAAATTTCGCTTCGGTTTTGGTTAAACCGAAAGCTTCGGTTCAGTTATCGATTTCGGTTAACCGAAAATTTTTTGAAACCGACAGCCTTAGTCATAAAGGATTCAATTTAAAACATTTCATAAACTGCCTAAATAAATAAACAAAATATTAACGCTTTATTTATGTTTTGATATATAACATAGATAAATGATTTAACTAGAAGAAGTAAAACAGTGTCGTCAAGAACAAAAGAATAGTGAAATAATTGATATTTATATAAAATACGCTAGCGTGAGAAACGACAGTTCATCATACAACTTCAATATGAAAACCCAATATTTTTCAACACATATTAACTCTTTCAATATTTACGGCAATGATTATCAAAAATTGCTAAAATAAAACTAATACGTAAAAATTAATAATACTAAATTACCCTGTGGCCGCTTAATTTGTTTAATAATTTTGCCTATTTTATGTGTGGTGGATCTCTAATATTCCACTCGATGCAATCATGCCTTACTCATAACTAAATAAATGTTGTTACCTGCAAGATAGTTAAATTAAATATTAGGTTAAAAATTTATTTTTGGAATGTTTTTAAATTTCTGATTGCTTAATTTTTTGATTCGATATATAAAAATTATAATATAAGTTAAATGCGCAAAGCACTCATTGTAACAATGCCGATTTTACAAATAGGAATACTGTAAATCATATTAGATTTTTTTTTGTGTTGTTATTGTTGTTATAAATTTTTTAATTATTTTCAATAAAGTTTAATAAGTCTAAACTATTAATGAATTTTATCTTAATGACAGACATTTTTGTTTTTTAGTTTAGCAAATTAAAGAATAGTTTAAAAATTTTTTTGATAAAAAAATTAAAATTTTTATTTACGAGCCCTCATGCTGTCTGTATTTAAAATGCCTTTTATCCATTGAATCTAACCAACTTTTTATCGGAATACTAAAATAAATTTTATGATTAGTGGGTTCACCTTAGGTGTTTAATTTTTTTAATATTAGTTTATTTTGTTTTTTTACTTTATAAAAAATGTTAGAATAATTTTCTGGTTTCATGTCACTGTGCATTTATTTTTTAAATTTTTGATTAAAATTATCCCAGAAATTTTAAACAATA